>CAUYPK010118228.1:0-94786 GCA_963574355.1 Loris lydekkerianus
AATGTAATCCACCATGCAGCCTCTCCATATCCTGTCTTAGGTTGTCCCCGCTTTGGGAATCTTACCCGTCATTGGTGCTATGGAGGGCGGTGAATAATAATAGTTAGATTCTTGGTTAATGAGCCAGTGATATTGGACCTCGACCTGATTTAACTGCCTCTAACCTTTTTTTTGGGATACAGGGCCCAAAAGTGAAGGGTAAATAAGGGTAGCAGGGGAAGAAGGTAGGGTGAAAAACAATGTAGGCCCGAGGCCATTTCCCCCACTATTCTGCGCTAGGATTTCCAGATTTCTCCAGTTTGTTCAAATTTCTCCCCTCATTGCAACCTACATGAGCCTGTGATTCTTACTTGAGAACTTTCTTTCATCAGAACATTCCAATTACCTAAGCAAAAAGTAGATGTCAAAAAATATATTTCATCAAAAAATGATCTGAGAAACACTTTTGGTCTCTATTCAACATCTTACATAAGGTTGATAACTAAAAGAGAGCATCTGGATTTAAGGCACAAGAAGAAAACAATTCTGCTTGGAGCAAAAATCCCCCCATTTGTCATCTACAAGGTGACAAGTCAGCTTTTCAACTTGGTGATGTAGTAAAGGTCTATAGACTCAGAAATCAAATTAAAGAACAACTTCTAGAAATACACAGTTTTATACAATTACGCAGAACAATTAACAGGTTGAAATAAACATAAGTTGTTGAACAGTAAGGTTAGGAAATGTGGGCAATGCAATTGAATTTTAAAATGTCAAGTGTTACCCTTCATGCGTCTGTATACATACCCAGATGAACACATATATGCATAAGGACGGGTAGGTATCGACGTATGTGATATGTATTATAATTATAAATGTAATAGAAAACAATTAAGAAAAGAAATTTTGGCAGCATTCATAGACCTAGGGATGTCATTGTTCAAAAACTCGAGAAAGGAACAGATCTCTACTAATCCAGTGTGAAAAAAGTGCCTTCCTTTCTGAGAACAAGAGGTAAGTTTGAATGTAAACTTACTTTTTCCTTCAATTTCTTAACTTCTTCAGATGCCAAAGGACTTTGGTCTTGTTGAGAATTTCGATCTTTATAGCAGTATTTTCCAGCATTTTCCTGAGAATGAATTTCATAGTTCTCTTTGTTCAATGATGTTGTTGTTTACTGTCAAGTCGTTTTTGATTTAAAGACTCTAAATAAAATGAGACCTAAGTTTCAGAGCAAATGTCCCTTTTCTTCTTTCCGTTTTTAAAGTGTATAAACTTTTAACGGCATCTGTACTCATCTCAGTTTTCTCTAAGGAAGGGGGGGCCTCTAGTATTTATCTTCTTGCCTTATTTCCTCTCAAGTTAAATCTGGGTTCATAGTTCAACTTGCTTTAATCCCCCCCAAATGCGGTGGCAGTGACACTGTGCTAGTCCTGGACTGAGTATTAAGATACCTGACCATTTCCATCTTTGAGCTTCCCGGAGCCTGAATCTGCTGTGGACCGAGACATCCCCAAGTGGGGAGACCCGGGGTCCAGCTGATAAACAGGGAGAATGTGGGCTAAATTCGCACACACAGTTTTTCCTCGTGATCAGGAGAGACGAACAGTCAACACCGTATCAGCCTTTACGAGGCAGATAGGCCCCACCTCGCACTGATTCTGAGGACCTTTTTCTTGGGGTTTTGGGGGCATGCATATACAAAGTAAAAAGTGAGAAGTAACAGTCCAATTAAGTAGGCAGCCTTTTGCTTAGGCAAGAGCTAACAGGGTGAAGGACAGTGGATCACTGAATCACCCATCAAAGGTTACTCTGGTAGGGCTTTCCGGAGCTACGGCTTGAGGGTAATTGTAAATTGCTTTTTACTTTTATTCATATCATGTCTCTTCTAAGCTGTTGATTTCTATCTATACTTCCCAGGCCGGCTTCTCATCTACTCTGCTGAACATTCTGACCCCCACCTTAAGGGTGCAGAGCAGTTGGGGGCTGAAGCCCAGGGAGCCTTCTGGAGCCCTCTGGAACACCAGCCTACACTAGCTTCTACCCACACCAATCTGCCGTTTAAGAAGTCTGGCCATGTTACTACAAGAGACCACAGGGAAAGACACTGTTGAGAGGGCGTGTTTAGTGGGAAAGGCCCAGCCATCTCATCACCCCAGCTGAGCCTTCAACTCTTAACGTGATCAGCTGCAAACAACTTACAGCTTTAAGCCACAAACAAAATCAGAAGTCGCATGAGATTCCAAGCAAGAAGAACTGGAAACGCATCCAGCTGAGTTCCAACCCAGAGTCAACAAACTTTATCTGTAAAAAGTCAGGTAGTAATTATTTTTGGTTTTGCAAGACCTATGGTCTCTGTAGCAACTATTCTGTTGCAGCACAAAAGTAGACATAGGTTATACATAAACTAATGACCATAACTGTGTGCCATTAAGACTTTATTTAGAGACATTGAAATTTGAATTTCATATAATTTTCATGTATCACAAAATATTCTTCCATGTATCACTTTAAACTACTAAAAACTAAAAAAAGTGAATCTCAGTTTTCAGGTCCCACAGAAGCAGAAAACAGGACAAAATTGTTCTCTGGGTCATAAGAACCTGCTCTAATCAACCCACAGAATTATAAGAAACAAACAAACAGAAAAAACAGTTGTTTTGTTATAAAGCCTTACCATTTGGGTTTTGTTTTGTTATAAAGCCTTACCATTTGTTATTAAGGAATGGATAACAAAAACACTATTTCACAGATTCTGTCTCAGAGAAGGAATAAATGATCAGAACTGTAGGTATAGGGTAAAAGAAAGGAAAGATTACATAATGACCACTTGTTTGGTTCCTGGAACAAATACTGGTCTGTAACGAACATAAGTAGCCTGTGACATAGACTGGTATCATCTTGTGTTTAAAAAAGCAATCATCAAAAATCACATGGGAGTGAATCACAGATCTGGAAAGAGATTACCTACAAAGTCCCCCAGATTAGGACACAGTAAACAAGAGCTGACGCCAAGATGACAAGGAATTGAAATCACCTCTAAGAAATCAACAGGACAAGCGGAAGGTGCATATTTATTTTGAAAGATAACAGAAAAATAATCATGATATAGTAGTTACCTTTGTGTATATGGAGGTAAAGCATGGTTGTTTTCTCCAAACTGTAAAAAGAAAAAAAATGTAATTAAAAAAGGGTAAATATCAGCCAAATGTTTAGTCTGAATATTAGGATTAACCTTTTGACAGAGAGGTCCAAAGCAAGGTACCTTTAAAACTCTGTGGTTGGCTATTTGTAAGAATTATATGATTGGTTTGCTGTTTTAAAAGATTTAGATAAAGCCTTAACTAATGGCAGGGGCCAGGGTTAGATGACCTCTTTTCACTTCAATTCTAATCCTGGGATATGTGATTAGAAATCATGTCCTTTAATATGCAATTTGCGATTTCCATTGCTTAATCTAAACTACCTCAGTTGGAAACTGATAGCTACTATTGTCTAGGAGCTGTTGCTAAGCAGTGCACTCTGAGGTTTTAATGGATATTGTAGAATTATCAAAGGGAGCTTATCCCCACCTCCTAGGGTCTAAGTACTTATTCTTAAAAATGAAAACTAAATAAAATAAATAGATAAATAGGTAGACAAATAAATGCATAAATATTCTGAGAACTTTTTTAGTCTTTTCTTCCAAGAGTAACATCACATATTTTATAAAATATGTTTTTACACAAAAACACATGCTTACTTTTCCTGGGCAGTAAACAATAATATCACAATGTTAAAAAAAAAAAAAAAAAAAAAAAAAAAGTGTCCCATCACTCACCTCACAACTGTCATAACCATTTGCTTTTAACAAGTTCTCAAACAGAGGACACACTTTACATATATGGACACACATGCTCATGCACTCCAAAACCCCTAGTAAAAAGGGAAAATAATGAATAATATAATTTTGAGAAGTATCCCTTCCAATGTATTAATGTGCAGTTGACAAATTTAATACCCACTTCCACTTGATTTATCATAAAATTATTCAAAGCAGAAGAAATGTCTAAATTGATTGACAAATGAGGCATACTGGTTTTATTAATTAATATCTATGCTTCTTTATATATGAAATCATGAAAATAGTTTTTGCTATGGTCTTAATGTTTGCAACCCTTCAAAGCTGATAAGTTGAAATCTCAACTCCAAGGTTACATTATTAGGAGGTGCAGCCTATGACGAGTGGTTAGATCATGAGTGTGAAGCCCTCACGATTGGGATGGATTGCCCTTCCACAGAGCGAACCTGCCCCCTCCACCATCTATGCGAAGGCAGTCTCTTGCAAATACCAAATCTATTGGCACCTTCAATTTGGACGTATAAGGCTCCAGATAGGTGAAAAATAAATTTCTGTTGTTTAAACTACCCAGTTTATGGTATTTTGTTCTAACAGCCCAAAGAAACTGAGACAGCTTGAAAATGAGTTAAATTTGGTGGGAATTTTTAGAGCTCATATAGTCTGAGAGCCCTAGATACCGACATTAATATTGAATACAAGGAGATACTCCACTATTGGTGAAATGACACACATATAATTTACCTTAAAGCGTCATAAATAAACATAATCATAGACAACGGAGTTACAGAGTTGAGCAGAAGAAAGTAAAAATCAGTTGGCATAGTTAAAAACGTGGGCCTTTTTGGACATTAGATGATAATGATGATAGTGTCAATATGTTCTTTAATCATGAGTCTCAAATTTATTCCTACTATTTCAGGAAAAAAAAAAAAAAAACACTACCCAAATCTTTTATTTCCCAAAGGTTTAGTGGGAATGGCTATACTTACCAAGTATATTAAATATATAAGTCGACTTCGACTTGACCTTAGAAACGAAAACAATGTAACCTAAACATTTGTACCCTCATATTAATCTGAAATAAATAAAAATGTGTAAACAGAAAAAAATAAGTAAAATACATAAATATAAAGGACACAACTCTATATCTGAAATGCACCAGTTATGTGATACGTTTAATGTAAAATAATTCCTGACAAAAATACTATAATGTATATTTAGACATTTGTTTAACTTGATTTATAAATGAGCACTATGGGGTATTCATGTGTGTATCAAGTGTGTATGTATATATCAATGTATCCACATACACTTCATAGAAATATAAAAATTAAGATTACTAGAACTTTCTCTTCATGTTCAGATCCTTCCCTGTTAAGCACCTGTTGATCATTTCAAGACTTATGGCTATACCATAGTCGCTTCATTTTCTTTGTTTCACTGTTTCTGATTCTTTATCATTTTAACCTAATAAATATCTTAAAGTATGCTCACTTCTCTTCATCTTCATTGCTACTTTTTAGGCAATACCATCATCTCTCTCCTAGACAGGTAAAATGGTTCTTAAATTGCTTCACTATTGCTCTTCTCTGTCTTACAGTCTGCTGTAACAAAATATCATGAAAAGCAGGGCGTATAAAGAACCAAAGTTTAGTTTCACAGTCCAATAGGCTGGTAGTCTGAGGCCAGGGTGCCAGGATGGTGGAATCTCGTGAGAGCTTTCTTCCTAATTACAGATTGCTAACTTGTTTTATCCTCACATAGCAGAAAAAAAGCTGGCTATTCTCTAGTCTCTTCTTACAAAAACACTAATTCCATTCATGTTGGCGCCACCCTCATGACCTAATTACTTTCAAAGGGTCCATCTTCAATACTATTATATTGGGTGAGAGTTTTAGCATCTGAATTGTGGAGCAGCAACATGGGCATTCAGACAATTGCACTCTCCAATCTATTTTTTACTCATCAATCAGATAATCCCTTTAAAGCCAACCTAATCACTTTACTGGCATATTAGCATGCATCACAGAAAACATACATTCTGTATCTTGCCCAACAATATTCTTTTTGATTTTGCTTTTGTCTAGCTCTCCACATTCCATTCTTATCAGTTACCTTTGCTTCCATTATGTTTTAGTCACTTGTTTTCTTTCAGTTCCTTAAATGCAAGCTTGTTCCTGCTTCCAGGATCTTGCTTATGCTTTTCTAACTGGCAAATTTTGCCTGAACCACTATTCTTTCCTGGCAATAATCCTAAGCCTACTTGGATGTTATACTTCAGCTTGTAAATGACATTTTAGTGACATCATTCCTGGTGACTCTACATGGAAAGATTAACCCTGTCTTGTTTTTAATTGCAGTACTTTATTGATGTAATATGATACATCAAAATTCAGAAAAAAAAAAAAATATATATATATATATACACACAGAACTTATGTGGGCCAATTTCCTGCAGCCTGGAAGACATATATTCTAGTTTTTCTGAATGTATGCTTCCCATACATAATTTAATGTGAGTATTGCATAATGAAAAAAAAATCTGCTAAGAAGATTAAATGAGTGGTTATGTCCTAGAATTGGTATTTGGTGCTAGAGATTCGAAAGTGATTAACACTCAGTATTAATGTTCTGAGGAATGTTCTGTTGATGGGTAGAGACAATCACATAAACAGACACTTCAATGCAACCAAACAACTGCAATAAGAAATGTATCCAGAGAACAATGAGAACTTGGAAAAAATATAATTTTGAAAAAAAGCAAATAAAACTTTATGGAAGAAGCATTTATCAGATTTATCTGGACGAAATAGAGAAATTACCCAAGCAAAAAAGTTTAATCTGGGAGATGTGAACTGGAGAAAAATTAAGGGATTAACATTTGAATTATTCCATATGAAGTAAATAAAGTAACAGAATAAAGGGGGAAAAACCTAATGGTTTATTCAGGAATCATATATAATTTGACAATAAGGCAAAATATATATGGAAGGGAGTGGTGAGAAATGAGAATAGAAAGTTAGGGCTATATCTTAACAAAATTATAATAACACTGGTAATAATAATAATATTAATAAAAGTAATTATAATGGTGATAGTATGGATTCATTCTGACTATGCACTAAGCACTTTAAAAGTGTTTTTTCCTCATTTATCCTCCAAAAACACCTTATGAAAAATAAATTGTTATGATAATAATTTTATAAACAAATAGAGATAAAGAAAGATTAAGTGGCTAAAACCAACATACTCTATATAAGGAATTATATCATTGTCAAAAGATTATATGATTTTTTTTTAGGAATAAAGCACACACTCAGAAAAGTGCACAAAAGAAAAAATATAGCCCAATAAATTATTGCAAATGACATCCAAGTAGTAACCATGCAGGTAGAGAAAAGAAATGGCTAACACTTGAGAAGCCAACACCATCCCCTGCCCACATCTCCCAGCAAGGTGCAATGGCTCATGCCTGTAACCCCACAACACCAGAAGGTCAAGGTAGGAGGATTAGTGGACACCAGGAGTTCAAGAGGCCACCTCTAGCCACTTTCAGAATAGTAGTACTATGTGGAGCTGCATGAATAACTATAAGTAGTGCAAACTTAAAAAGCAAGCATTAAAATCTCTGAAAATATTCTAAATTCATAAAAAAAGTATAAAAAGATAGAATCTGTGGCATTTGAAGCATGACCCTTCCCACCCTCTGCTAGCTAAGTGTGACATAAATTAAACTCCATATAGGTACAGTACTTTTTCTAGGAAGAGCTCATGAACTTAATTGTTAGACTTTGTACAAATGACAGCTCTGATGGCCATTCCAGAAAAAAAATTCCAAATTGTTTTGAAGGGGGGAGCTAGCCACTGGCATCACTGCATAGCTTCGCAAGGGGAGTGCTTCAAAAGTATCCAGTGATATTCAGCAATGAGGTATGTAATACTTTTTCTATGATAAGTTCGCAAACTTAATTGTCCAACCTCGTAATTGTCTCTTTACCAAAGTCTAATTATTTCTGAATCCTTTAGTTGTGTTTTTAAATTTAATATTGCATTTGTCATCTGTAGAATCTTCATTGACTTATTTTTACATTATTTAGTTATCTTCCAAATTTTTTAATCTTGGATTTTATCTTCTGGAATACAGTATTTTATTATCTCTCTCAAGTAATCTCAGGCCCTCTGTGTTTCTCTTTTTATAGTTTATAGTTAATGGTGTGGCTGTTCATATTGCATTGTTCCTTTGTGTTTTATTGTTTATGATAGTGTGTTTACCAACATATCTACAAAATTTTAAAGTTAATTTTAGGTCTAAGATGATATAATCTTCTTATAAGATATAAGATATCATCCTAGAGGATATAAGATAACATCTTACTTTTACAAGGATTTAATTGATTTTGGAAGACAGTGTTGAGCACAATCCCTTCTAGATTACACAAGTCAAATGTTGCAGTGACTGGTGACAACAGCTGAACTGCAGTTCCTGAAAGTCTCTACTTCCAATTCGCCATTATTCCTAGTGCAAACCTAGAGGAAGGGTTCACTGTGGACTTCCCCTTTCTGGCATGGTCTAGATAGTGCTGAGTTTCTTCTTGATGATGGAGGTCTAGCAAAAGCACCATTCAACCTCTCTGCTTCTTAGCCTCCACCTCAGAGCTTGGCCTTCCTTTACAATGAAAAATAACATGTCCCAATGGTAATGTCAGACTTAACTCTTATGTTAGGCTCCACCATCTTTAAGAACTTCCTGACATCCTTTTTTGTTATCTCTTCAGAGTTGTTAAGCTTTAAAAAAAAAAAAAAAATTGTAGCATTTGTCTCATTGTCTTGGTAGTATATTATGAAAAGCATGTATCATCAGATTTACATTTTAAATTAATTATCAAAATCATCAAAATGATACTAATGATTTTGAAATGAATTCTGGGTGCATGGAGAAAATTTATGGGGGCAAATTGGAGTCTAGGGCATTTAAAGTTGTGATGATTACTTCTACTATGTGTCAATTTGGCTGAGCCATAGTACCCAGATAATTGGTTAAACATTGTTCTAGATATTTCTGTGAACTTGATTTTTTTTTTTTTTTGTATAAGATTAACGTTTAATAGGTGAATTCTGAGTAAAGTATATTATACTCCAGAATATGGATGAGCTTTATGCAACCAGTTTAGGCGCTTAATAGAACAAAGACTGATCTTCCCTCAGCCAGAAAGAATTCTGCCCACAGACTGCAACTTCTCACTGAGTCTCCAGTCCGCCAGTCTATCTTACACGATTTTGAACTTTCCGAGCCTTTCCAATGATATAAGCTACTTATATTTCCTTAAGATCTCTCTGTCTTTCACTTTCTATCTATATTACATATATATGTTGGTCACTACAGAAGTTGGAGGAAGACTGTGTTATGCTCCATTATTTCACTTCCAAGACACAGTCAACAGCACTCCTTCTGATTCACCCATGCAAATTTCAACTTGCTTAATTTGTGGGTGCTGCTGGGAGGGCTTCATTTGTTCCCATCTGTGTGGATTTTATTTTAATTTTTGATTTTTGTGTTGTCTTGAAACTTTTGCAATGACTTATGTTTGTATGTGTACACACACACACACACACACACACACACACACACATATCCCGTTGGTTCTGCTTCTTTGGAGAATCCAAAGTGACATAAAATATAATCAAATCTTGGAAAGGCAGATGCCATTAGTACACAGATTTTAGAAAATTTTTTCAATGATGAGAAAAATGGTGTCTTGGTCATTAATAAGACTGGGCAATGGAAGAAAGCCAGAAAAAAAACCATAAGTTTAGTGTTATTCTTGCTTAGGAGCAAAATCTCCAGGAGTTTTATATTAGATTTTACTGGTATTTCTATCTCCCTAAAATGTTCAATGATTTACCTCTAGTCTGTAGGAAACTTTTAAAAAATAAAATAACAATTACAATGACTATTTATATTTTAGGGTCTCGTATCAGTTTTGAGTGTAAGCAAATTTCAGTATATATGTAGATCTTTGTTGTCACTATACACTAAATGGAAATACTACTTCTTCATTGAAAGAGTTTTAGTTCTTTAGAAGACAACCATATAGTTAACGCTGTCAATAATTAATAAATTGTTTCTTTAAAAAAATAAGTGTTAACTGGGTAAAAGAGAACATTTTGGTTGAATATGTTCAAGACATTCAGAAATGAATTGCAGTGTTTATGTTATAAAACAAACAAAAAAAACCCCCAAAGGATTGACACTGGACACGTAACTACAGTTGGATGTTACTAGTTCTATGGACTTCGATTTTTTTATTATTTTGTAAGGTGATATTAAAAATGTCTCAGTATTGAGGATAAGAAGAAATCATATGATAAAGCCTTGAAAAACTAACATACATGCCAGATACTGTCACTATAAAGAAACGGTAATAAATGCTTAAAAAGTGGAAAGATTTGCTTTCTTGGAAAAATATACTAAAGGGTTATGAGCAACCAAAGAATTTTCTAGTGTAATTAGTATCCTATGAGATATAGATAAGAGTTAGATTTGTTTTTAAAGCAGGTACATTTGGGGCCCTGTGGAGTTCCTCCAACATGAATGAGAAGCATGCATTACATTTTGCAAAACAAAATCATAGGACAGAGAAGTGGTGCATTTTATGTAGGTCACATTGGGCCTCAGTGGCATAGCCACAAAGCAATCTAAGATCATCTGTATTTACACCAGATGGGAGTACATGTTAAAGAGTGTTGCCATTTGATTGCTTTCTGGTAAGGAATAATGGCATTAAAATATTTTATTTAACCATTTAAAACATAAATTTTAAGAAATATATCATGCATTTAAAATAACAACTTTGGTATGTATGAGCATGTGAGTATATATTCATAATATATATGTGTGTGTGTGTGTCAGAAAAGGAAGAATTTGCAAACATCTTTGTATGAACATTCACCTTACAAAAACTAGCATTGTTAGTACAGTTGAGGATCTCAGTGTGTGCCACGTTTTTGCTTTTTGTTATACATGTCTTACATTTATGAATCTCTGAAGCATATACTATTTTATTTTTGTTTTGACTTTCATGTAAATGTAAAAAGCACTATATATCTATCATTTTCTGAATGTACAGCTTACTATTCCTTTTGACAATCATCCATGTTGATAAGTGAGCAAGTGTCGTTTATACATTTTATTATTAAAAATATTTGAGTCGATTCAATTGTTTCAGTCAAAACCACACTGATTCGAAAATGCCATTCATCACAGTGCGCATAGTTCTCCAGGACATGTACCTAACAGTAAAATTGCTGGGATTAAATCAGGGTTGTTTAGCTATGCAAGACAATTATAAATTGTTTTCTAGTATGATTTCTCAAGTAGAGTATCATCGTATGCTTTCATTAATAGTGTATAAGTGTCTCAAAGCTTTCAACAGCCTCATCAGCACTTAAAAGAGTCAGAGATTTTAATTTTCAGCAAGCTGGGAAACCATTCTTTTTCACTTTTATGTTTATAATTTCTACACCTGCAATTACAATTTGATTCATATACTGATTTACATAACAGTCTTGTTTCCTTTTTGGAGGTTCTGTTTCTATATTTATTTGTTTATTTATTTATTGAGTTGATTTTCTCATTCACTGGTTATTATGAGTTTTGTGTCTACACATTCTTGATACTAACACTTTGCCAATTATTTGTGGTGTAAAACACATTCCACCTAATGCTTGTATATTGTAATTTAGATTTTAGAAAACTTCTACATCTTATATTAAAATATTTTCTTTCTTTAGCATCTTTAGAAATCTATACCAACTTTGAGAATTTGGAGAGCTCTATATATTGCCTTCTACTGGCTTTGAATTTCTATCTTTCATATTTTCATCTTCCTGAAATTTTTTTTTTTTGGTATTGTGTTATAGCAACATTATTCAATGATATCTTTTAAGCACAGTAAGAAAAACTTTATTCAGGATCATGATGATATTTATGGGGACTATTTCGAGAGAGTCTTGCGGTAAAGAGAGATTAAGCTTAACTCCAAATATAGCATGCACGTGAGAATTTATAGCCAAGGAGTAACGCGGGGGGGGGGGGGGGGAGGTGTCACTAAATGGAAATTACTAAGAAGAAACGTCAGGGGTAAGGGAGATTCTTGCGAAACCGACCTCACCAGATTCTTGCTGAAGACAGGCCTGGGTGATCAACATCACCTGGGGAATGGTGGTGACTGAAGGTTTGCTCAGATATTAAGGATGATCAGATATCAAGATAGGTTCTTCTGGCTAAACTGCTTTAGCAGGGTTCTTTGCTAAAAGTGGATTCTATAAGAAAGTACACAGGTGGGACAAGAGAAGGATTAAGAGCCTGACTAACCTTTGGCTAAGCAAAGAATCTTTGTCAATTGTGAAAAAAATATATAATCAAGTACCTTTTTTCTATATGTAATTAAGTTCACAAACTCAACCTAGAAAAAGGGCTACATATCTCTTTGCTAAATGTCACTACAATCATCTTCGAAGTGCTTTCCTTGGGAAGATTTGTGTACCCACACCAGAGCGTAATTCAGAGCAATTTTGGAACTTTTTCTGGAATGTCCGTCAAAACTGACGTTGTACAGGAAGGTCTAACAATTACGTTCATGAACTTGTCCTTGAAAAAGTGCCTTGATTATTCTGTTCTGATCTTGTACAGTTGAAACAAACCCAGTTGGTCATAATGTGTTTTTATATATTCATAAACTAATTGCTAATATTTTAGTTTAGTGATTTGAAACAATGTTAATGCGTGAGAATACTAATGATATTCTTTTATCAGACTCTTCAGGGTTTGCAATCAATACTATGATAACTTTATTAAATGATTTGGGAGTCTTTTCACTTTAGTCTGTGAAGGATTTGGGAAGATTGCCTTTATTCATTGCATTTATCCCACCCTTAATGTTGGAAGAACTCACTGTTCAAAACTATTGTTTTGATGGGACATTTTTAAATTATTCTATTTTAGAATTGTAAAATCATTAAGGTATTTTAGTTTTTTTAGTAAGTTAGTGATTTTTTGTTGTTTATTTCACGTAAGCTTGGGTAATTTTGGAATACATGTATCATAAAAAATTTACGTTTGTAACATGTAATTTTGCTCAGTTGGTATAGACGTCTACTTTTCAATCCCAATGATGGTTATTTGTGTCATATCTCTTTTTTGTTTCTGTGATATGTCTTAGCGAATTTTTCAGTTTTGTTGACTTTGATGGTCCTCTCTTGCCATGTTTTATTTTCGAAATTTACACCTCTATATTTATTTCTGGTTTTTATTTTCTATTTTTTTCCTTATTTATTCTAATAGGTAGCTTTGCTCATTGTTATTCATGCTTTCTCCTTATTTAATATAAATAGTTAAAAGTATATATTTTCCTCTAAGTACATTATGTTTTGAGGAATATAATAATCCCCTTATCAGTTAGTACTAAATATCTCATGTTGCTATTTTTATCAATGTTCATATCAAATATTTCTTCCTGAAGTACATTTATGAAAGTTCTTTGCAAAATTTGTATTGGTAATAAATTATTTCCTATGTTGTTTTTATGGAAATACTTTTGGCTCGCCTTCATTCTAAAGATGGTTTCTCTGGGGATTTGATTCTATATTTATTTTTATTTTCTTTGATCACTTTACAGATATAAGTTCAAAGTTTTCTGATTGTTTTAACTATGTTTGAAAAGTCTTCTATTGGCTCGGGGGCCTGTAGCTCAGTGGCTAGGGAGTCAGCTATATACACCAGGGCTGGCTGGTTCAAGCCCCACCCAGGCCTGCCAAACAACAATGACACTACAACCAAAAAATAGCCAGGCATTGTGGCAGGTGCCTATAGTCCCAGCTACTTGGGAGGCTGAGGCAGGAGAGTCGCTTAAGCCCAGGAGTTTGAGGTTACTGTGAGCCATGATACCAGAGCACTCTACCTAGGGCAACAGCTTGAGACTCTGTCTCAAAAATAAAATAAGATAAAAAAGAGTTTGAAGTTGCTGTGAGCCATGACACCAGGGCACTCTACCCAGGGAAATACAGTGAGATTCTGTCTCAAAAATAAATAAAGAAAGAATGAAAAGAAAGACAGACAAAAAAAAAAAAAAAAAAGAAGAAGAAAAAGAAGAAGAAAAGTCTTCTATTAACACAATTATCATACTTTTGTATAGATTAGATAATTTCTCTCTATTTGATGGCTCCTCTTAACTTTGTGTATCTGCAATTTCCGTCAAAGGATGTAAACATCCTTAAAAAAAAATCTCTTAAGAGTACTGGAGCTTTTAGAAACTGAGACTAAGAGACTAACTTCTTTTCAACAATACCACATACTTCTAAGTTTTTTTGTTTGTTGTTTGTTTTTCAGTTTCTGGGTGGGCTGGGTTTGAACCTACCACCTCCGGCATGTGGGGGTTGGTGCCCTACTCCATGGAGTCACAGGCGCTGCCGCAAGTTTTCACTTTTGAATATTTCTCTTCCTCTCCTTTTGGAACCCTGACTATATAACTATACAATCTTGTCATTTTATCTTCTTTCTTTTAATCTGCCCTTGATATATTTATTCCTTTTGTTTTTATTCTATGATGCATTCTGGTAGTTATGTACCACTGTCTCCCATTCCCTCAATGCTCTCTTTAGCTTAAGGTATTGTGCCATTTATCCCATCCAGTCCGTTTATAATTTTTTGTTAATTTCAGCTTATAACTGTGACAACATTTTAATTTCAGGACACTTCACACAGATTATTTTTTGTTTTTAAAAGTATTTTGTTCTTGAATAGCCTTATTTTAATAAACTGTAGATATAATATTTGGTATCAGTTTTATATAAATATAGTTTTATCCGTCTGGACGCTTATTTTCTTTGTTTAGTCTTGCTTAAGGTGTTTTGTGTTTTTAACTGGAATTAGACACGAAAGTTGTCAGAACCAAAGTGAAGTCATTTGTGTCAAACTTTAACAAAAATCAGTAAATGTTTAGAAAGCCAGAAAGTTACAAAGGAGGATCTTCATGCATTTGCCTCTAATAAGAACTGTCACAAAAAAACTCTCAAGGGCTCTTACACATATGTGTATAAGCGAAACTCTCATCAAGAACTTTCCAAACTCCAGCTTGCTACATGAGTCACAAGGCTACATGGATGTACAAGAGCATTTGCCTGATGATGCACAGTCTTCACTAATGAATAAACTGTGACATCAAAACAATAATTTTACTGTTAGTTCTATGAAGTTCAAGGAAGAGTAAGTCCAAGATGTTTCACAAACTTAAGTGAAGAGACTCCCAAATAAATATCTGATCATCTATAAATATTTGAAAAGAGGTTACCAAGGATATGAAATACAGATTGTACTTACAGTTTTAAAAAAAATATTTTCAGGAGATAAAAAAAGAATGACCTTATCATAATTCACATTAACTGAGTTTATTTGCTATACAAATGCCTAAGCATAAGTCAAGCAACTATATTCATTATTATATTGTTTGCTGTTAGCTTTATTTACCTTCTCAATGATGTGTGAATGAGAACGATCCTTGAGTTTATTTTCATCTTGTCATTCTCAAAATCATAAATCCTTAATCTCTGATATCCCTCCTCCCCCCATTCTTATTTCATCAGCTTAATTTTTGGTGAAACTGGTATCTCAGCTTTGTCTCTTATCTATCCAGAATCTGTATTCAATGCAGCAATAACATTTACTGTAAAAATGGAACACAAATCATTTCATTCCACTGTTCAGACTTCTTAGAATTTCCCATCTCATTTTTGGACAAAAGTAAAAGAACAAACAAAAAAGAAAATAGAAAAGAAAAATGTACAGTAACCTAATCCCCACCAGGATGTGGTGCCTCCATGGCGACTATGGCCTCATCCCTTGTTCTCTCTTCCTCACTCACACTCCCTGTAACCACAGTAGCTTCCTTGATGATTCACTATGATATGAGAAATTCCTCTGCCTCAGGGCCTTTGGATTTGTTTTCTCTTTTTTTTATGATGATGCCTTTATCGATGTAGAATGAGTTCTCGATAGATATTTAGTGAATACATGGATCTACCAAACAAGAGCAAACAAGTAAGAAAAGCAGATAAATGCTGCTAATTGGGTTCATGGAAAAGTTAAAAATAATTTAACCCTTCTGGTTTCAAATGAGGTTTTGAGCAATCCTGTCAATACTGACTTATACCATCATAAATAATCGTAAATATTAAGAGTGCTTCTAGCACGTCCTGAGCCAGTCAGCTTGGGTTTAAGTTTTCCTTCCACCGTAAACCAGATGGGTGTCTTTGGTGAAGATGCTGATACTCTTGTCTCTCAGTTTCATCATTGTTAAAATAGGAGTGATAGTAGCAACTTACCTGTTAAAGTACTAAATAAGTTATGAGTTTTGAAACAGTGGAAATATGTTCTTTATACGTAGTAAATAATAGTGTCTTTATTTCTGTGGTGGTGGTGGTGATCAATAGCACATTCATTGATAGATAACAGATTTCCTTTGTAAGTAATTCAAAACTTGTTGTCAATTTATATTCCACCCACCAGAACTACCTTTAATAAAATATCCCTACGATATGGGGAATATAGAGAGGCAAACAAATAAAATGGAAAAAAAATAAAAAAGAAGAGAAAGCTAAGTGGGTTGTAATGAAATATAAGTGCTCATCTTGGAGAATTATCCATTGAGCCTGAATCTGTTCAATAAATGTTTCCTAATTCTAAGTCACAAAGGTCTAGGATTAACATTTTTTATTTCTCTTAAGGCATAATTTAGTCCATAGAAATGTGTCTCCAGTCAGTTAATAACTGACTTGTTACATGCATTAAATTTCATTTGGCATTTTGGGAAGCTCTGTTTTCCAAATTAGATCTTCTCTCTTATTTTAGGCTGCTTAAAAGGTTAAAAATCAAATTAAAACTTGTTTAATTAATTTAAGTTGTTTTTAGGAGTCATATGTATGTCAAAGTGAACAAGGGGAATCATATTAGTACTATTTATAATTCCAGGCGATTGCATGGCAGAATGAAGACAAGATATAATTTAATCAATTTTCTCAATTTGAAGAAAACCAAACTTCAATGTTGGCTTTTGCTCAAACTCCTAGGAACTTGAAACAAAAAAAAAGTCATCATTTAAAAATAAAACTCAGTCAGTAAGGATGTTGAAGACCTTTGAATCATTGATTGTGAAAGGTAGCTGAATGCTTACTTTTGTCCACCTAATCCTCTGGCTAAAATGGCACTCTCAAAATAATGACACAGAACACAACAGGATTAGTGATAACGGACACACACATTAAAGAGTAAGGGCATGAATCTTCCTCACAGAGTTAAGTGAAGCTGTGTGGCATGAGATAAGACTCTGAGCTAAGAATAAAAACCTGCATCTAAACACCGAGTCTGTGATGCTTCAAGCAAGTTGTTTTGTGTCTCCAAGTTTCAGTTTCCCTCTTGAATTACAGGACTACATCATGCCTGCTTGTATGGATTAAATTAGGTAACACATAAAAGCCCCTAAGACAGTGGCTGATAAATAGTATTAACTTAATGATTATTAACATCAATTAAATATGCATCTCAAGCTTCCTCTGGTGCTATCATACCACTCGAAAGATCTGTTATGGTTTGAATGTATCGCCTCAAAACCTGGGGTGTGACCAGTATCATAGTATTTTAAGAGATGGAAGCTTTAAGGGGTAATTAGGCCATAGGGTCACCTTGTGAATGGGATTAGGTACCCTAATAAAGGGACTTGATGGTGAGAGTTTATTCCCTTATGGGCTTTCAGCCTTCTACTGTGTAAGGACATGATGTTTCAGTGCCCCTCTCACACCCCAGGATAGTGTTCAAGGCATCATCTTGGAAGAAGAGACTACATCCCCATCAGATATGGAACCTCACAGTTACCTTGATCTTTTACATTCTAGCCTGTTTCTAAATTTCTATTGTTTATAGATTATCCAGTCTCAGGTCTTCTATTATAGGAGCACAAAATAGATTAAGAAATTGATATAGAAAGTGGGATGATGGGAGTGGGTTCTAATGAGAATCAGTATCATCTTGCTTGGTGATTCCCTCAGGGGAGGGCATAACCCCTCCTCAGGGAGCACAGCATTAATCTCTTTAGATAGAGGTGGCAGGGCCAGTATCACTTTGGTAAGGACGCTACTGCTTCTGGTATTGGGGAGGTCACTACTGCTGGCAAAAAAAAAAAAAAAAAAAAAGACTCATCAGAATTTAAGAGCTCAATGCCCCAGCTTAATTAGGATCTTTCCACATATCTTTCCCAACTTGTCAAATCCCATTCTTTCCCAATCAATACCTTTATTTTAACTGTAGACACCCTGGGAGGTTTAGAGTTTAACCTTTATTGTAATTGTCATGCAGCCATTGATAAGGTATTTGTTTTTATTTTCAGCTATTCAAATCCATGGCTAGAGGACAGAAGATTCTCTTTCAGGGCATACTTAGAATCTTTTAGCCTATTTATAAGCACCTGTAGCCAGTTATTGAAATCTCAGATACTTAGCTCATCCTTTTCTTTCATCACTTTGTCCAAGGACAATAGAAGCAACCAAATAACATCATTACATTTTTGTTTTCCAAAAATGTTTGAAAGTATTATATGCAGAGTCACTAGTTCCTTGCCTCTTGTAAGTGGTTATTTAGGAGTAATCAATGCAGATTTTTGTGTATCTCTATAGAAAGTTATGTCTATCAGTACCCTCTGTGTTATTGGAAATAGAGTTCTTAGTGTTTTTAAATCCAGTCATGTTAAAGAACAAATTTAAGAACCCCCCTAGGTATATACCCAGAAGACCAAAAATCACATTATAACAAAGATATTTATACCAGAATGTTTATTGCAGCCCAATTCAATTGCTAAGTCATGGAAGAAACCCAAGTGCCCATTGATCCATGAATGGATTAATAAATTGTGCTATATATACACCATGGAATATTATGCAGCCGTAAAGAAAGATGGAGACTTTACCTCTTTCATGTTTATGTGGATGGAGCTGGAACATATTCTTACTAAAGCATCTCAAGAATGGAAGAAAAAGTATCCAATGTACTCAGCCATACTATGAAACTAATTTATAGCTTTCATGTGAAAGCTATAACCCAATTATAACCTAAGAATATGGGGAAGGGGGAAAGGGAAGGTGAGGGAAGGGGGGAGGATGGGTGGAGGGATGGTGATTGGTGGGACCACACCTATGGTACATCTTACAAGGGTACATGTGAAACTTACTAAATGTAGAATATAAATGTCTTAACACAATAACTAAGAAAATGCCAGGAAGGCTATGTTAACCAGTGTGATGAAAATATGTCAAATGGTCTATAAAACCAGTGTATGGTGCTCCATGATTGCATTAATGTTCACAGCTATGATTTAATAAAAAAGAAAAAAAGAAAGAAAGAACCCCCCCCCAAAAAAAATTAAGGAAACTCATCCTCAAAATTTTACTCCTCTAGAACCACTTTCAGTATCAAAATATGTTTCAGTCAGGTTTTTTCAGAGAAATATAATGAATGGAACATATATAGGTAGGAGATATTTATTAGAGGAATTGGCTTACTGGATTATGAAGGCTGAGAAGTCCCATGAAAAACCAACTGAAATCTGGAGAACCAGAAAATTTCAGTCCAAGTTCAACAACCTGAGAACGAGGGAAGTCAGAGGCCTGAGGACCTCTGGAGCTGCTATGAGTCCTGGAATGCAGCAGCCAGAGAACCTGGAAGTTCTGAAGTTCAAAGTCTGAAGAAGAACATCTCTCAGAAAAGAGGAGAGCAGTAATTGTCCCTACTCCTCCTCTTTGTTCCATCCAGGCACACAGCCAGTTGGATGGAGCCTGCTCACCAAGAAAAGGTTGATCTTCTCTATTCAGTTCACTAACTCACCTGCCAATCTCCTACAGAAAGACTATCACAGACACACCTGGGCAGCCCTATCCTTCTAACCACCTGATCAAATGCCAAATCACCTGTGTCTACCTTTCAGCAAAAAAGGATGGGCTCGGTACCTAGTAGGGCCTCCAGAAGTACTGAGAATAATTAATACAATGACTGTGAATAAATGGTTCTTTACCAGCTATCTTGGGATCCCTTAATTCAATCAAGTTGATGCCAAAATCAACCATCACAAGATCCCATTATAATTTTGTCCCTAAAATTAAGTTGAAGTCAGAAACTAAGGACTAAGGTATAATAAAGGAAGAAAATAATATCTTATCCTATTTTAAAAAATTATCTTTAGCCTTCAAACAATATATTTCCTTAAATACATTTACCATCTAACTATTCTTCAAGCATATACTGCAGCAACAGTTTTGGTTTTGTAAAAAAAGAATAAATGTAAAGTCACTTTGAGCACTAGAGCAAGATTTATAATGTAGACATATTTTATAACATGATGATACCTATCATTAAAAATCACTATATCAAACCCTACTCTATTCTCATAACTACCTCCAACATCATTCAAATTATATTTACAACTCCAGGTGAACATGTTCTTGCAAACTTAATGATTAGCTAATAAATAACAAGGCGGCTGGTAGTTCATAACAGACAAAGGAGATTAATTCCAATGTTAAATGCTATGAGACTGTCCAAAGGGAGCAAATGAAAAGACTACTAATCGTCAGTAACTAAATAGGAGAGCTGCTTCTTACACAGGAGTTAAGACATAAAAATAGGCAGAATAACCTGGGACAGATGAGGATCAGTGGCCTTGAGCCACACCTGCAGGAAATTGCGGTGAAGCCACTTCCCCTTATGATAAAACTTAAAGCGGAGATTCAGTATAAAAAATATTAAAGGAACAGAAACTATACGACTATCTACTTTGCATTTATCTTCGAAATACAAGCACTATTATTTTCATATTGACATGTTTCCTGGTCAGAATGTCTCAGGTTCCGCAGATTCTTTCCTTCTATAGATTTTGATGTAGTTGCTTCCAAATGTATTTTTTGAGTAAAATGTATTTACTCAATTCTATATTGGTGAAAACTTGGCTTATTCCTAGCTTTTAAATTTTATAAGCAACCTAACTGTGAACCCCTAATTATTCTCTTGAAACATATTCCTCAGTATGTGACAATACAACTTGTCTTTTAATCCCTCCCTCCTGATCTTTTTACTGTCTCTCTATAGTTTCATCATTCCTAGAACGTCATAGTGTTGGTACACAAAGTTTATCGCCTTTTCAGGTTGGATTCATTCATTTTGGAATATGCCTAAAGTTTATTCCACATTTTTTATGGCTTGATAATTTGTTCTTGATGCTGAATAATATGCCGTTGTAAGTACCACAATTTATTTATTCACTAAACTATAGAAGTCTATCTTGTTGCTTCTAAGTGTTGGCAATTATGAATAAAGTTTTTGTGTATATTCAAATCTATGGACATAAGTTTTCAACAAATTTGGGTAAATAGCAAGGGGCACAAATATTGCATTATATGGTAACAGCATTCTAGTTTCATAAGAAACTGCTAAACCGTGTTTCAGTGTCTGTATTATTTTGCAGTCTATCCAGCAATGGATAGGAGTTCCTGTTGTACACATCTTCAGTAGCATTTTGTGTTGTCAATTTTTTAAATTTTGTCTGTCCTAATTGGTGCATAGTATTGTCTTATTGTTGTTTTAATTTGTATTTTCTTTATGACATACAATATGGCACATTTTTAATTGTGCATATTTGCCACCTGTATGTCTTCTTTGGTGAGGTGTCTGTTTATGTCATTGTTTAGTTTTTAAATAAGTTTGTTTTCTTGTTGAATTTTTAGAGTTGTTTGTATGTTTTGAAGAACAGTGCTTTATCAGACACATCTGTTGCAAGTATTTTCTCTGTCTGTGACTTCTCTTCTGATTCTCTTCACCATGTATATTGTAAAGTGAAGATTCCTAATTTTCATGAAGTCAACTTATCAATTATTTCTTTCACTAATTATATCTTTAGTGTTATATTTAAAAAGTCATTGTTATACCCAAGGTCATATAGACTTTCTACTAGGAATATTATAGTTTTGAATTTTACAATTAAGTTTATGGTTAATTTGAGATATTGTTTGAAGGGTTAAGATCTGTGCCTAGATTCATTTCTTTGCATAAAGATATTCACTTGTTCCAGCATGATCTTTTAAAAAGATAGTCTTCCCTCCATTTGTTTCCTTTTTTCTCAGTTGTCAAAATTGGCTGGCTATATTTATATAGCTTTATTTCTATGCCCTCTATTCAATTTCATTGATCTATTTGTCCATTCGTCACAATGCCAAACTGTCTTGATTACTGTAGCTTAGTACTGAGACTGAAGCTGGAGAGTGTCAATCCTTCAATGTGGTGGCTTTCTTTCAATATTGTATTGTTTACTCTGGGCATTTTTCTCTCCCTATATACGCTTTAGGATTGGTTTTGTCTATAGTCACTAACAAAATAAATTTTTTAGTCATAGTTAATGGTAAGGTGATCTGCACTAATAACCATGGGAAGGATGACTACTGGTATACAATTTTAGTTCATCTGATAAATACAGCCACCAAGGCCCTCATCTTTTACGACTCCATTATTATCAGGTGTCACCTGGTTTTCTGATCTGTCAGATTCCTTTAGGTCTGCACACGTCTATGTTTCATGAAAACTGAGAACCAGTTCACTTGTATAAATATGAATAAAATAAGTTACACCAAAATTTTCAATTTTTAAACCTGATTTTGAATTTGAATGTCTAACAAATGTACTTAGCTTTTGCTGACTTATAATCTAACCTCAGTCTATAGGTATAAAATAAATGGCCTAATGACCCATTTATTACCCAATTTGATATTCTACAAAAGCATAACTTTGACCTTATAACCAAATATTAATGATTTCACGTCTTGAGAGTTGTGCAATTACAGTTTGTTATAACCCACAGACTGAATGTGGGTTTGGATCCACAAGAAGAAAAACTCCAAGAGGGCAAGGAGTTTTGCATCCTTTGTTCACTCTATTTTTCACGTCCTGAGAAACATGTCTGACCTTCTGTAGTTGGTCACAAAAGGAATGAAGCAGTCACTTCCAGAACGTCAATAGAATGATCTCTGCAACCATTAAGCTAATATTCAGATGTTAAATGGAAAAAGTAAAATCGATCCTTTAAACACATACTGCCTTGTTAAAGATGATGATTTCTTTCCTTCCTTCTTTCCTTCCTTTCTTCCTTCCTTCCTTCCTTTCTTTCCTTTCTTTCTCTCCCTCCCTCCCTTCCTTCCTTCATTTCCCTCACTCCCTCCCTCCCTCACTTCCTTCCCCTCCCTTCCTTCCTTCCCTCTCTCCTTCCCCTCTCTTCCTTCCTTCCCTCTCTCCTTCCTTTCCTTCCTTTCTTCCTTCCTTCCCTTCTTTTCTTCCCCTTCCTCCCTTCATTTCCCTCCTTCCTCCCTCCCTCTCTTCCTTCCTTCCTTCCTTCCTTCCTTCCTTCCTTCCTTTTCTTCCTTCCTTTCCCTTTCTTCCTCCTTCCCCTCCCTCCCCTTCCTTCCTTCTTTCTTTCTCCTTCCTTCCTTTCTTCCTTCCTTTGTTTCATTAAAAAGATGACAATTGTGTATAATTGTGAGGTACAATGTGAAAAATTTTAAATAATCTTCATTGATTAAGAAAATATTCTCCCCACTTGTTTGTATTACACTCTCATTTCAAATCTTAATTTTTTTTTACTCCATCTTATTATACAATATTTAAGCTAATAATATGTATGGTCAATAAATTTATCTAAATTTGCTGTCTTTTTAATGTTATATCAATTATCATGTATTCCAAAGTTAACCAAGTATTTCTGTAAATTTGAATAGCTCATCAAGATATGTTTTAAAATTTAGATGGAGCACCAGTTCCTTGCAATGGCTAATGTGATGACTCTTCCTTTAGAATATATTCAAAATCCAACTATTTCTTCCTAATTCTGCTGTTATGAATAAAGCTTAGGACACCATCTCTCAGCTAGACTATAGAAAGTTTCTTAACTGGCTTTTTGGTTGGCCTTTATATCACCACTCCATTTGTCCTTCCACTCACACATGGTAACACTCCTTGTAGAAGCCAGGGTGAATCTTTTATAATCTAAACCACATGGATTATTTTCAATAAGTCTCCATCACAATGAGAGAGAAGCCAAAGTCTTTGAAGAAGTCCATAAACCCTAAATGTTCTGGCAATTTGCATGAGCTCTTACCTCCTCCTCCTACAATTTTCACCTCATTCATTCTGCTGCAGCCATACTGGCCTTTGAGCTATTTCCTGAGCACACTGGGCACACCTATTTCAATGCATTTGTGCATTCTGCTTCCTCTACTGGGAAAGTTCTTCTCCCATATACCTGCCTGGTTCTCTCTCCCCTACTTTCTTCAGATTTGTATTCACATGTTTCCCATGAAGGAGCTGTTAATCTCAAAGCATTGCAGTCTTTAATGAGGATCTCAGCAAGAGCTTGAAAGAAAGTTAGGTAAACGTCATTGGAAATTTGAGGAACTGGATCTATGCTATGTTGCAGCATAAACTTTTAGCTGAATTGTTACTTGTAATATATGGGCGATCTAGCTGAGGAGATTTCTAGCCCAGTGTTCTAAGTGTTGCGGGTTTTTTCCCCGCTAATTATAGTAAAATGTGAGAGGTGAAAAATAAACTGAAGTCTTGCTAACAATGAGTGTTGGACTGTATTGTCTTACCCCAGGCACATCCTCAGATGCAGTCTGAATGCAGCCTCATGAGACGCCTTGACCATCACCACCCTGCTATGCCACTCCCAGATTTCTGACTTGCATAATCTCTGTGAGATAATGAATGGGCTTTTTATTTGTTTGTCTTTATGATGCTAAATGCTGCGGTAATTTACTTACTACATAGCAATTAAACAACTAATACAATCATCTTATTCAAAAAATCTTGTTTCTTATGAATTCTTCTTTATATGTCACTGGAAAATAATGTGCTACCATTGAAGACAATTTTGAATAGCCAGTAATTTTTATTCAAAATCTATATTAATGTGTCCCTTTCTCTTTACTGCTCCTTCTTTTATTTAATTGTCAATGTGAGTGCTATAATCTGCTTCATATTGATTCCTCAATAATACCGGGACATTAATTTTTATTGTATGAACCAGATTTATTTTAAAACGATTCATTTATAGACCTCTACTATTTTGTTTAGCTGGTCTCATTCTTAGCTCAAAATAGTTCTTTCTAAATTGCTGATGCAAACACTAAAAATTTGGGGCATGTATTTTTCTGTAGAACATATTCAATGAATGTCTTCAATCATATAATTAATGGAAGACATATTCTTCTATACATGGGTTTCATTATTTACTAGTAATATTTCTAAATATTCTCAATTCCTAAAATTGCCAAATAAGAGCATTGTTAAAATTCAATTCAACAGGTTTTTTTGCCTTTATACTACAACACATGAAATGAAGACATAAGGTAACATAGTTAAGCTGTGTATTTAGATAAAACATTCTTTGCCTATTGAAAAGATAAATTTTAGAGAACTGAGTATGAAGGAAGACCAGTTAAGAGATTATTTTAGAGGACGAAAGCTTTAAGTAGTATCCTAAATAATGGAAGGGATATACTTTAAAGAAAAGTTCGGAGATAAAAATTAGATTTGGTGCATAAAGCATTAACTGAAGAAATATCGATATTTGGACAGGATTGTGCTAATAATAAAACAATTTTTTGCATCTTTCAGGTTACAAAAATATCAGAGAACGAAGCCTCAGCTCCCCTGCTTCTGAGACAACTGTTGAAAGTAATTAAGAAAACGTGTTGTTCATCTTTTATATAAGTATCAAAGGAAGACTTTAAAAAAATATTTCATATCAGATATGGCAAATGCATAAATGTTTTTTATGAAGAATAACAAAAATAACACACATGAACCCACCATTCAACTTACAATTTCATTACCAATTACCAATGTATGTGCTTCTCTCCTCTATATGCCTGAGATAACTTTTATACTGCAATTTCTGTTTTATCTTAAATGCCCTGATATCTTTGGTAAGATATATAAATTTATACACACAGGCTCTATTTTCAATAATATTGAATATTATTAACTGTAGTTTGATTTTTTAATACAGACATGCCAATCTGTTGATGTGTGACCCTCTGTGAACAGCTCTGGCCAAGGTGGCTAATTAATCTTTACCCTGAGGTGATATTTATTTTCCTATAAATGTCATCCTTTGATCCTTTTTCTTCTCATGGGCTCTATTAATTCAATCAGTCATTTATTTACTCGTCATTTCATTCTTCCAATATCTGATGAGCCTGTCATAGGTTCCCACATTAATTAAAGGGCACGATTCTAACTCTTTATATCAGGACAATACTTAAAATACTTTAAGACAACTATGAAAACTCCTGCTTTCCCTCTTAAGCTTCATGATTTCATTTTAAGTAATCGTTCTATTAAGTTTTCTGTTTTCCCACCATCCTAATCTCTGTTGTCATTTTTTTTTATCTCTTATAAGCTATGACTATAATTGAGTGATGGTTCTTGCTTTTTCGATATGCACATCATATCTTAATATATACAATGTTATCTTAAAACATCTTTGATAATTCTCTACTTAGAAAGGTACCAACTGAAGCTACTAGATTATTCTGTAATTGATTTGAACCATTGATTCCCAAGCTTTCCTGGAGCTAAGAATCTCCTATAGGACTTAATATATAAATCACCAAACTTTAAGCTTGTATATTATCATTCATTGGGTCTGGGTTGGCCCTGGCAATTCTATTTTTTTTTTTTTTTTTCATTTTGAAATAAACATTTAGGTTGTTCTTTTGTTGAAAGAAGTTTGGGAAATATTGATAGAACATATTTTATAAATAAAATTTTGTTAGTTATAATTACTAGTGATAATTATGCGAAGCATTTACATCTTGTCACTAATTGTATATATTAGCACATAGAATTTGAATTAATGCTATACATAATATTAATATTTCAGAAGGATCACTCACATGTGACTCAATGGACCTAGGATCAAGGCCCCTATTAAATCAAAATACCTGATCTGACTGTCACTTACTACTTATGTAATGTTGGAACAGACACTGCTTTTCTCTTATCCTCACTTCCTTGATTTACAAAAATCACATAGTAATATATTTGCATACATTTTGTAGACTCTTTGGGATGGTAAAATGAAATTAGGGGTTTGAGATGTGTAATGGGATAAAGCTCTGTATACATTCAAGGATATTATCATTATACACTCAATAACATTCCCAGAGATCAGCTAATTCATATGCAATTAGGCATAACTAATTGATTAAAAATTTTTTTCTAATTTTCCATTCAGTTATTAGAAATATTTGACATTGTCACAGTATATAGTTCTTATTCTTAAAGAAGACTGTACAACAACAGTTACCAAAAATGCTAATGGTTATTTAATACCTTCTCCTCCTGGTCTTGGAACAGGAGATGTATAAACAAGTACTTATTTGTAAAATACTTGTCAGTCAAACTAAGTCTTCAGGGCAAAAGGCAAGTGCATTCAAGTGCATTGTGTTGATGAGGCTAATCTATAGAGCAAGTGCACCTGACGTTTAACAATGTATGGCTAGTTATTACGTATTTTGAGCAAGTAAACAGGTAAAGGTCTTCTGTGTATTTTATACATGATCAATTCTGCTATTTTAATTTTATTTCAAGATCCCCAGTGGAGGAGAGAAAAACCTACCAACACCACCACAATACTTTTCGATAACTCATTTGTTAACTTTTAAGTTTTTCTTCATACATGTCCTCTTCTCTTCTTCATTTAAAAATATTGTATAGTAAAATGCTGTGTCTTTTTTATCAATCATACAATTTTTTTCCTTTTCTAAATTTCTCAAGACAGAGTTATTCTCTTAACCTTTCTAGCTTACATAGAGGATACCCTACCTTAAGGAGGCTTTTGAACAATGATTCTTGATAATAATAAATGTAATAATAAGGAATACAGCCTAATTTGTCATAAAATAAGAAAAAATAACATATGGATATAGGCAATCACACTATTATCTTACTATCACCAAAGTGTAGTAAGCATCACTTAACCATTTTCAATAGATTCTTAAAAACTGCAACTGTAAGCAAACTACATATAACAAAATCATTTTCTCATCAATTAATGAAATCATATGAACACAACATCAGCTTGTGATGGGGATCTTATTTCAGGAACTGCTACACATAGTTTTTTTAAAGTCACTGTTTCCAAGAATCTATCAATGACATTAAGTGAGAACTTATTCTACCTTATTAAGATGTACTTTATTATAATATGAAGGCAGCAGATGAGCTAATACAAGTTTTAATAAAATAATTCCTGACAGAAATTGGTGCAGAGGGGGAAATGGGAAAAGAAAATGTCTTCCAATTATAATGGGTAGACAAGAGATGAAAAGCAGTTGGGGAAATGAGCAAGTGGGGAGTGATGGGGGTCACCATGTACGGCACATCTCTATGGGACACAATTATAAGAAGGACCTAATCTAACAAATGCAATCAGTGTAACCTAATTCTTTATACCCTCAATGAATCCCAAACAATACTAAATAAATACTTAAAAAGATGAACTATGGGTATATAGCTTTTGGCAATTTTTTCATTTATACATTCTTCTTCTTTTTTTTTTTTTTTTTTGCAGTTTTTGGCTGATGCTGGGTTTGAACCCACCAGGGGCTGGTGCCCTACAACTTTGAGCCACAGGCGCTGCCCTATAGATTCTTTATGATGAACACTGCATCTTGATTTCAGATGTCTTAAAAAGATAGGATGAAAATTACATTAGAAAGGCAAAGCACAGGCTATGAATTGCTGTAAGATTTTATAAAATATAATTATATAAAATGATGATTCCTAGTTTAAAGATTTTTAAATCTAAAACCAAAATGAACATTTTTTTTTAAATCATCCATTAACTCCATACTGAACAAATTCAATCTGAATCTTTAAATAGTGCACACAATTTAGCAATAATCAACCACATAAAAGAGACAAAATAAATAACAGGGGCTCTATATGAACAGTTGTGTGAAACAGAGGGAAAAAAATAGTTTCCAAAATCAGAGAAAGATGGCCACACCACAGATCTGGCACTTACTAACGCTGACTACTGATTAATCATTCCTATTCTCTTAGCCTCAGTTTCTCCATCAGTGGCTACATTCTAAAATGTTAGGGGAGGTAAAAATACACATGTTATCTTAAACAGGGGATAAAATAATTCCTGACAAAAATTCGTGCAGAGGGAGAAACGGGAATAGAAAATGTCTTCCGTGTATAAGGGACAGAGAAGAGACGAAAAGCAGCTATTTAGGAAAAAGAGTCGTTTCAGTAAACCAGAGCTCAAGTTGCTGCCAAATACCATCAACAGTTTGAAAAAAAAATCCAGTGGCTCTTTTCCTGCCAGTCAGAGCTGGTAAAGTGTCCATAGAAACGAAGTTATTCCGTCACCTATTTCGCACATCCTCAAGAATCCAAAGAATTACTGTGTTTTGCCACAGTGTCCAGTGCACACCCACATCTGGGCCCAGTCCTTCAGGAAGCAGCTACGCGCTCCAGCGTGAAGCAGGAGGCACAGACCCAGGCCGAAGAAGCTGGGAGTGAGCCCAGGAGCAGGGGAGAGTGGTCGGGACAGCCCGGGCACATAACCAACCCCGTTGTCCCCTACCAGCCCACCCTCAACCCACATCCTCTCATTTCCTATTCCCACCCATGGTTTGGGGGTGGCCACAGCTTAGAACCCGGGCAAGCTTATTTCCAAGAAAGCTAGTGTGAGGGGCCCAGGCTGGCCCTGCCTGCCCCAGACTCAGGCAGCAGGTATCTGCTCTTTCCCGGCTACCCCATTCTGAGACCCCACAGACGCCATGCTGAGGAGGACACCCCACTGAAACACTCTGCATTTACATTGCTATTTAGTGACTGCGCTGAGACCTCCTTAAGCCATCCAGACCTTGGGCACTCAGTAACCGAAGAATGAACTAACCTCAGTCTTTTCCGAACTTGCAAATCCTCCAAACCACCCAGGAGACTGGCTAAAATAAGACTCCGGTGCCACACACAGACTGACTGAATCAGCTCTCCAGAAGACAGACGGGGTATCCGTTCCATTCATAAGCATCCTACAAGGGTCTTCTTTCTGGCAAGTTTGGGAAATCGCACCAACTCAATACCTCGTGGGTTTGGACAAGTCATAGGCTAAAATTACAATCTGCGGGTCAGGGACCCCAGAGCTCTTGTGTTTCCCTGAGGTGCCCTCGCAGGCAGAAACTTCAGGGGACTGAGGCCCAAGGCCCCCATAGCAGCGGGTTACTGGTGGAACCGGCCCCTGGCCCCAGGTCTCTGAGAGCCCCGCTAGCGGGTCTTCCTCCCCAGCACGATGTCCCAGGCATCTCAGAATGGGGTCAGGTCTCTGAGACAGGCGGCCCAGAAAGGGCAGGGTCTTCCGCCAGGAGCCTGGGCAGCAGGGCCGTCCTTGGCCCTTCACACCAGCTTCCCGGGAAGGAAGCCTGCTCAGGTTCTCAGCGGACAGCCACGGCCACGTTCCCACCCACAGATAAGTGGGGGAATAGGAAGTGACCGGATGAGCAGACGAGGGCGACAGGGAGGGGGCAGTTCGGGAGGTCGCCATCAGGACATCAGGACCACTCTCACCTGCTGCTGGGTCTCCTCCTGGCTCCTCTGCAATTACCAGCTCAACTCCTTGCTCTTTTGCTACAGGAGACACCACTGTGCGGCCATGTCTGCCCTAGTTTTGCCAGGGACACAGCAGGCAGCATTCCCGCTTCAAAGAGGGCGGCAGGGGGCGGGTGGTGTCCAGCCGGGTTGGCTGGGTGCGCTGGGGCGGGGCAGTGCTGCCCTGGTGAGCGGCAGCAGGAAGGGAGTTAGTGCACAGGGGGCGCTATTCCCATACTGTAGGGTGGTATTTTGCATACAGATGTCGTTATTGCTTTCTAAAGTTACGCTTTTAACACAAAAGCATAAATAAAATAATTAAAAGCATTTATATAGATATGGAATTGCTAATACCAGGTCTATTTTTCCTCAAAAATGTGGCAAAAGGTGCACATTATTTTACACATGGCAAAATACAATTTATCTCCAGTCTGGTGGTAGGCTTGACTTACTTTTAAACAGAAACAAAACACACTTTGTAAAATAGAAATAAGCTTACAATATAAAGACTATGAGAGGTAATATTGTGGAAATAAGTAAAAACCACCTCAATGAGGGCAAACAGGTTATTAATTGAAAGCTTGCAATCTCAAGGGGGCCAGTTACCCTTGTTTGCATTTGGCAGAGACTCAAAGGCAAACAGGAAAGTGGGAAAGTCTTGATTATAGTTCAGTAATAAAAAAGGAAGGCTTTAGGTATGCTTGGAGTAGAGGTTGCTGGCATGGGGAGACTGGAGGCAGGATAATGGAGGTGGAGGAGCATCCCCTTTGATTGGTTTGGGGAGCATATTCACCCTTCTCTAGTTGATCTTAAATTGGCAGTGGGGAGCTGGACAAAAACTAAGGACATTTTGAAGGAAGTGGCAATGTAAATCCCTTTTACCTTCACTCTTCTTTTCTTTTCTTTTTTTTTTTTTTCTTTTCTTTTTCTTCTCTTTCTCTCTTGAGTTGTTTTGCTAAATTGACTTCCTTTTCTTTAAGACAGCATGATTTGACTGAATTTATTTTTGCTTAGTGAATCTCCAAACTTATGAAAGGATCAGACTCCCACCTACACAGAGCTTTTCAGAAATACTTGGATATATAGTCATCACCTAGATATTGCATTGTTGACAATTTCATGATGCCGTATATCAGGAAGAGAGTGGAAAGAAAGACTCAAAGCTGGTGAGCACAGCATTGCCTTTTAAATATGTAATATCTTGTCTTCTGAGGGTCCCTTTTCCTTATCCCTGGAGATACCAGTCAACATGCTAATTCCCACAGATGCTTTCTCAGTTAATAGATTTCCAATTTTATAAAGAAAATTGACTGAAAAAGTATGAGTCTTCAAAAACGTTGGTTTTTAAAAGAAAGATAAAAGTCTCCTTTACTTAATAGGCATTTGCTCTGGAAGGTACTAGTCTTGGTTCTGGACAAACGAAGGAGAGAATCAGACAAAATATCTTCCCTAAGTAATTCAGAACCAATTCAGAACCAAATGAGGACCACAAACAAGCAACTAAAATGTGGAGTAACAACGCAACAACAGAGAAGGATAAGGTAAGGTCTAGAGATAGCGCCATAAAGAAAACGATTAACTCTGCTTAAGAAGTTGAAGTTGACTTAAAGAATAACATTGCAGAGAAGTTAACATTGGAGTTGGGTCTTGTTGCAGTTTTTCAGGTGGATAAATAAAAGAGAGTTTTAGGCAGAGAAAACAACATATAAAAATTCATAGATGAATGAGTCAGTATTATATGCTCATGAAATGTCAAGTATAGTTATAGTATTAAGTGGAGGACAAAGAAAGTGGCAAGAAATGTAGTTGAAAAATTTGGCCAGGAGTACAAGTTCAGCCATTTCAAGGTGTGGGGCACTAAGGACTACTTAATCCCCATGTCTGAAACCTACCGCAGGAGACCAGAGGGGAATGATACAGATTTTTGATCTTACACATTCACAAAAACTTACATAGTTGACAAGGTTTGTAGAACAAAATATATATCAGGAGGCTTGACAAATGACTGGATCAAGCATATGTACACGGCCCACACACAAACAGATCTCTGCACATAATGAGCCAGCAAATTGCCTGCTCCAGAATCCTACACAGTACTGAATGTACAATTAAATTACTGTTTGAAGATCATCAAGTAGAATCTTCATTACAAAATTAAGCATAAATCATTGAGAAGGAAACTTGTTCCAGTATCTTTGGAGTGTTTCACATAAACTTTATACCTAGACGTTTCCTAGCCATTTGTTTTGAAGGAACACACTTTGTGGCTGGACTACGAATAAAGTCCAAGTAGGGTATTTTGGAGAGTCCTGTGTCTTGCTGCCTTACCGAAAAAATGAAAAAGTCAATAGGCGGTGATTTTTTTTTTTTTTTTTTTGGTGAAAATGTTACCTGTGAATAAGTGCTTGAATCTCATTTTAAGGAGCACACATAATTGAGTGATTAAGATTCATCTTTTTCTAGGAAAGAGATAAGAAGCTGTGAGGAGAAATGCGAATGTAGTTATGAGCTGGGATCTAGAGTCTGACCCCATCTTTGTCAATAACATACTTGATAACCTTACATTCTTTTCAACTCTGTAAGCAACGAAGATTAAACCAATTGTCTGTAAAGTTCTCATCACAATGACCAGCACATAGTAAGGGCTCAGGAAGCGACAGCTGCTGCTCTCAGCTTCCTCAGTCAAATAGCATCAGGTTTGGACTGTGTGATATTTCAGGTCACTTTGGGCTCTAATTTATGAGTTTGTTGTTGTTGTTGCCCTTTTGCCAGGGCTGGGTTTGAACCCGCCACCCTACTCACTGAGCCACAGGTGCCTCCCTAATTTATGATTTTTAATACTGGAGGTATAAATATTTATCAATGTTTAGGACATTTCTTCCTTTTCTTTGTCTCTTACAAATATTCTTGTTCTTCAGAAATTAATTTCACAGGTTTGATGATGTTGGTCATTATAAAGACCAGAAATACAGTCTTTTTCCAACCCAGGGTAGGTCTTCTCTGACTATTGGCTTAAGAATCACTTCGGAGAGTGTACCATGTATAAATTCATGAGTTTCACCTACAAAAATTCTGATTCAGTCAATTAGAAGTTGGGTCCGGATGACTGTGATGCAGGTGTTACACATGGGCACGGACGGTGGGATATTCGACATTTGAGACAAGGATGAGTGAGATAGTAGGAGGGAAGTGAGGGATGAAATACTACTTAATGGGTGCGACGTACACTATCCGGGTGATGGATACACTAAAAGACTTCATGACCATACAATACATTTATATCACAAAACTGCACCTGCACCTGCTAAATCTATAAAAATTAAAAACATATATAACTAATGCAAAATGGAACAGTTAAATAAAAGAACTAATATTTGTAGGATGATATTATACAAAAGAATAGCCAGAACTGTAATAAAGATAGGATGTTGGTGATGCTGTTCTTTTTTATGGAATAAACAATTCAAATGACAATTTTTTTCCTAGCAGAATAAGTAGAAAGTTAAAATAAATTCAAGCCTAATTCCTGCATGAGGTAAGACTGTAGCCTTGCAAGTATTTGTGCCATTTCTCATTTTGACATAGCTAGACTTCCTGAGCGCATTGAAGAACATGGTCAAAAACTGCAGATGTCTTCCATGCAGCACTCTCCACCAAGCAACTATGGCTATATTTGCTTGCATTATTTACAGGGAAGGGTAGCCAGAGAAGCATATAGATTTCACAAGTGTTTTGCAGGGGGAAAATATTAAAAGCCCTTCAAGTACCACTTCAGTGCAACCCTAATGACTTTTCTGAGGCAAGCACAAAGTTTCAGTTTTTAGCTGGACTATTTGTACTTCACAAAACCTGCAGAGAATAAAAATCATCAGAAAACAAGACAAAAAGAGCTGCTTATGCTATTCTGTGCAATCAGAATTCACAACTCACTCCTCAGTTCACATTTGAGGTTGTCATTATATAAACATTCATTACAATTCTCTGTAAACCTCCTGATTAACAAAAGAGAAATCAGACCTAAAATGTTTCTACACAGCAAAAGAAATATTCAATAGAGTGAACAGACAACCTGCAGAATTTGGAAAATATTTGCAAACTATGCATCTTTCAGGGGAATGATATTCAGGATTTATAAGGATTGTAAACAACTCAACAAGAACAACAACAAAATAAACCCGTTAAAAAGTCAGCAAAATATATGAATAGACATTTTTCAAAAGAAGACCTACAAATGGCCAACAAGCATATAAAAATGATTGCCATTATTAATCATCAGAGAAATGCACATTAAAATTGCACTGAGATATAATCCTACACCAGTCAGAATGGCTATAATAATAATAAAAAAAAAATAACAAATGTTGGTGAGGATGCAGAGATAAGGGAACACTTATACACTATTGGTGGGAATGTAAATTAGTACAATCTCTATGGAAAACAATATGGAGCTTTCCTAAAGAAGGAAAAATAGAACTACCATTCAATCCAGCAACGTCAGTACTGGGTTTATATCCAGAGGTAAAGAAATCATTATATCAAAAGGATACTTGCACTTGTATGTTTATCACAGCATTATTCACAATAGCTATGAATGATCGGATAAAGGAAATGTGGTGTACACGCATACACACACACACACACACACACACACACACACACAGTAAAACACTATTCAGCCATTAAAAATGAAATCACATCTTTTGCAGCAACATGGATGAAAATGGAGGCCATTATCTAAAGTGAAACAACTCAAGAGTCAAATACTTCATATTCTCGTTTTTTAACGGGAACTAAATAATAGGTAAACATGGACATAGAGTGTGAAATAAAAGTCATTGGAGACTCAGAAGTGGTGCAGGAAAGGAAGAGGGTAAAGGATGAGAAATTACTTGATGGATAGATTGTACACATTCTGGTGACAATTACATTAAAAGCCCAGAGTTCACCACTGTGCAGTGTTTTTATGTAGTAGAACTTCACTTCTACCCCTAACATTTAAGTTAGTTTTAAAGAAAAAGAAATCAGAGAAGATACACACTTAAAATTCAAGGCTAAAGTACAGAGAGAATCACTGGGAAATGCTTACCAGAGATTTAAGAAAAAGCATTAACAAAAACTTGGAGAAGCATGAACAAGATAATTATCTCCTTACATTATTAAATTGTTTCTAATTTGTCACTCTATGGAGATTTTTGCCTGGTAAATCATATATTTAACCATAAGAAGGACTCTATCCTTTAAGGCAGAAATGGAGTATGCAGAGCTGAAGACTGAACAAGAAAGCAATAAACCAAGATGAGTGCTCACCCATCCAAAAACCTTATGATCCACTAACAGCTTTCAAAGTTAGGAGTTTGAGAGCTAGAGTCATGAACATAGGTGAAGGTTCTTAAAGCTATTTATACACCATTAGCAACATAGAATGTGGATGATGTCATCTCTGGAGAACAAAAGGTCAGGAGAGGTCGTCACTAGGGCAGTTGGAGATAAGGCCAGGTGACTCAGCCATCACTTACCACTAAGCAAATAAACAAGATTACAGGCCCTTTCTTTCTTTTATAGGCAAATTATAAACCTCTCAGATCTTTAAATTGGTCTCCTACCAATAAGAAGGAAACTAGATTATATTTCCCAAGCCTTCCAGACAATGGGACATCAGAGTTATTTTTTTTCTCCCTGATTTCAGATTGGATAATTTTCATACTTTGATTTTATCTTCAAGTTCACTGACTCTTTCATTCTATCATTTCCCTTCTGCTATTCTGCCCATCCAGTGGAATTTTTATTTTGGTGGTTTTGTTTTTTGCTTCTAAAATTTCGACTTGATTCCTCTTAATATTATTATTATTATTAACCTTATTCTTTAATAAGATTCTATTCTTTAAAGAGATTTTTTTATTTTATCTATTGACTTCAGCAGAGTTCATGATTGCTTCTTAAAATATTTTTATGGCACTTCCTTTACAGTCTTTTTGTCAGAAAATTCTAACATCTGTGTCAGCTTCATGCTGACATATTTATTGTATTTTCCCATGTAAAGTGATATTTTCCTATTTTTTTGTATGTAAAGTAATTTTGTATTGTATCTGGATGTTTTGAAAATCATATAATGAGAATATGGATCTTATTTATATCCAACAGAGAATAGCTAGTGGTCTGTTAATTCAGTGTTCAATGCCTTTGATTTACTGAACAAGTATAGTTAATGGGGAAAAAAATGAACAAAAATAACTTTTTAAAATTAAATCATAGCTTTGTACATTAATGTATTTATGGGGTACAATGTGCTGGTTTTATATACAATTTGAAGCACAACAAACCTGTTAACATAGTCTTCACCACACTTTCTTAATTATTGTGTTAAGACATAAAAATAACTTTCTTATAGCTACTTAATTCTATGCTTCAGATTATTAAAACTAATATTTTATATTTGCTAATGCACATCACTGCACATGAATTATGAAAATTTCCTGGACAGGCATGAACAGGTTGGGGATGCTCAGTGGTTAAAAAAAAAAAATCTTTATGGCTTCATGTTCTTGAGTTCCTCCTTCTATTCCCAGTACTTTCAAGTTCCCTGCAGTTCTTCCTTTTATTTCTCTGGTGGAAAAGCTGGGGTTTTAGTTACCCCACTCTTCTATAAACATCTGGAGCAGTGACAGTGTCTGGCGTTAAGGGGCAGGAAGACAAAGGGGGAAAAAATGGTGTACACCGAACCCTATTAGAATGAGAGCTTCAGAAGACAGGAAGGTCCCCTTCCATGGCATTCTGACTCCAGCAGGATTGCCTCACCATTGTCTGTCATCACACCAAATACCCTCCCTCCTCCCAGCCTCCCCCCTTTTCTCCTCTCTCCCTTCTGTTCCCTCCTTCTTTCTGGACTATAGTTATGTTTTACCATTCATATGAATGTGTAGGTGATTATGTATTGATTTCAATATCAAATCAGCACATGGTACCCCATAAATGCCTTAATGTACACAATTATAAAAACTTTGGAGTAAGACAATTATCAAATGAAAAAAAAAAATGTCTGTCATCATAACCAAGCAATTGCTTGGGGGTTAGGACAAGAGAGAACAGGGAAAGAAGAGCAAAAGAAAAACAGGCGATTTCCACATTCCCTGTGAGGGTTAGAGGCTCACTTCCCTGCTTCTCAAGCAAAACCTACAGGGGTTCCCCTTTAGCACTCTCTCTCTCTCTCTCTCCTTCTCTGCCTTGCTGCCCGTTTCTGTTATCCCAAGTTCAGGCTGAGAGATAGTGGAAAAAAATAAAGGGCAAACTCATCACTCGTTCCATGGAAATTGAAATCCAGGTTGTCTTCTCCAGTCTTCTTCCTATGATTGACTTTATGGAGTCCAAATAGCTACTCCACACCATCTGTCCATATTTCATAAATGTGTTCAGTGGGAGAGACAAGGAAGCACTAGAAGATCCAGAGTTAACTATAAACCAAGTAAATGTAAACTTGAAAAATTCCTAATTGCTACATAAAGTTAAATGTAATTTCTTTGACAACTGAAAAGTATGATTATTCATAATACAGATGGTGATGTGTACCTGGGTGTTGTGTGTACAGGCATGTTCACAAGATATATGTGTATAAGTGAATAGCTAAGAACTTAAAAGTATAGATTCTTTTTTATTAAATTAAAATAGCCAATCTGACATTGCCACCATCAGTTATGTTATAAGTTGTGCAGTTTGAAGACCAATATTAGATTACGCGTATTCTATTGGAGAAACAAAATCTGGACACTTCTAGTTATTTTCATTTTTCTCAAATATTAAGAAAGAGTTATTAATTTAGAGTGAGAAAAGTGAAGAAGGTATAAGACTGCAGCTAAAGGAGCTGCTATTGCCCATGTAATCCTCTTACAGAAACTCGCTCCTTAATGCCTCACATTTGTGTCTCAGCAGGCAATGGTTAGAAGAACTTTGTCATAATTACATAAGTTACTAATTGCACAACTCTCCTTTTTCATAGTTTGTCCAGTTAAATTTATCAGATTAAAAGAACACCTGTAGTAAATGAAAAAACTAACTTTCTTATAACAACTTAATTCTATACTTTAGATTATTAAAACTAATATTTAACATTTAACATTTGCTTACTAGTGCACATCACCTACATGGATTAGGAAAATTGCCTGGAAATTTTCCCTCTGTTCACAATCAAAATGCATTTGCAAATTTTTAGAACACCCTTTTTTAAAGTTGACTATAACAAAGAACTAGCCAGTAGATATTTTGAATTTAATGGAATTAAATATAGGCTAGCACCTATCAGCCTCTTCTCCTGTGGGGTTTAAATGAGGTAAGTCTGGATTTTAAAAAGAGGACATGGAAAATCCTTTTTCATTCAATCAGTCTGTGGCAGGCATATCAGTAGGCTGGCAGCCTCAGTGGATGGTAATTGTGGAGATCAGAGACAAATCAAGCTTTTCTGAACTAGGCTAACCTTGATGGGATATTCTGACTCAAGGTGCTATTATCCCATTTCGTCTCTCAGACAGAGTGTGCAGCGTGGTGCTGGGGGAAGTTACGCTGTAAATCCAGTTGACTTTTATGGAGAAAGAAGAGTGTTTAAATATGCCAGAGTCCTTTTAAACTTCATAAGAAGAATTAGAGAAGCATTCAGGGGTAAGGAATAAGAGGCTAGGGATGGGATGTTAGTTAAAATAGGGCAGGAAAATCTTCTACAGAAAAAAAAAAACAACCCTTAAAAAAAAAAAAAAAAAGCTTTTGTAAATGTAACAGACTCAGAATGTGAATACAAATTTTGTTTGTAAACTTGGAGCTTATTTTTAATTGGCAGCACTGGGATAATCTAGCAATTACAAATTCAATTTATCATGTTGGTTAATTAGTTTTGTCCACATCAAAAAGGACAATGATTTATCCATATTTTAAGACATAAACTATAGATGGAGGTTTATTTCATGCACTCTGGAGGCAAGAACTTGCACTTGAACCAGACTTTTCCCATCTGATAAAGTTTTTGAGCCAATTGTTTAATTTCTTTAATGCCTTAGTTTCCCTGTCTGTAAAACGTGGTAATAACAGGGTTGTTGTGAGAATGAACTCAGTCACTACAGGCCAGTTAGGATCTTGTATAACACAGAGTATGAGCTCATGAAAAGTCAACTTTTATTATTGTTAGCTGACAAGATCAGAGACAGTAATTGCTCTGCAAATAGAAAAATAACCAACTGAAGTGGGGTGCCATAATAAAATAAAAGTATATAATGCACATACATGTGTGTATATATATCACAAGAAATGAAAAATACATATGTCATAATGCATATTTGATTTTCATGTAAATGTGATATCTCTATATATATATTTATTTATAAAATCACCTGCCAGTTCATTTGAAGTCACTTTGCATTTAAGTCCTCTAAATAGACTCTTGCATTATCTATGTCATAAACCATACTTGTCATGCATAATGTATGATTTCTAGTTTTGGTTTCTTCAAAGTAGAATGAAAACTTACTCACGTGTTAAGCAATCTAAGTGCAGAATCCTAGTTTTTTACAATTCCCTGCTACAGGGCAGTAATTTTTATCACACTAATTTTACTTTAACCAACTCATTTTTGTTGAGATTTTACCATGTTTAACATCATTTTCAAGGAACAACTTATTGTTCTAATATTTCATTAGTTTACTTCCTATTTTATTAATGTTTATATTATATTTATAATAACTGATACGACTGGTCTAAAAATGTCTGAACACAAAACCAGCTGGCACTGGCTAAGCACAATTTTTCATGGGTGGATGATGTGGACTGAAATAGTGTGCCCATTTAGTTCCTTTCCTGCCCTGGAGAAAACAGTATGGAGGGAACGGAGACTGAATTTATCTGGTAAAAGTTCATTGAATTTCTGCAATATCTCTCTTGATTTGCCAGATGTTTTTCTCTTCAATTTAGTAGGTCATAAATTTGACTTTTCAAATTTTAAATAATAAGATTGATTCAATTCCAGAGAAATATTCATACTGTTTCAATTGATTCTGAACTTGTTGGCAAGTAGGAAAAATCATTCAGAAAACTTTAGATGTTGACACGGAAATTCTGGGTTGAAATCCATTAAGGATTATCTCATAGTCCTTAGAAAACCTAAAAGGAATGTGGAAGTAAAAAGAGAATAAAAATATTGGCTCTGTAGAATTGTAGAAATGAGCAGGGTTTGGTTTTTATTTTCCAAAGTATCAAATTTTTTAAAAATGTATTAAGTCTGCTGGAATTTTTTTCATCACACACTATTCTATTACATAAAAACCAAAAACTGTTTGGCTTGTGCTATCCTACCCTCACATTGTCAGTAAAACTGAATTTTAAAATGAAATATACTTTATGTCAAAATTAAATATTTGGGAGATTGGAAATCAAATCAAATTACTCTTAGAACTGTCATTTTGGTAACAGTACTAGTGACTTTACAAAGAAAACACACACACACACACACACACACACACATGAACAAAAAAGCCTTCAATTGGTACAAAACCTAGCCAGAGAGAACATATAATAAAACCTTCTAAATTGCACAGAAACCTGAATAAATACTCAACACTGGACTCTGCCTTCTTGTTTTGCATAAGGCCCCAATTCAAGAGCATACTAAAAACAGTATTTGACAAACTGAGGGACACAGAGGCCCCAGAGTATTTAATGAAAAAGACAATGACAGTGGCCGAGAGAGAAAAACAGATAAAAAAGAAATCTAAAGATGGTTATGTCAGTTCATGTCCACTATCTCATCCTCATCGCCATTATATTGGTGTGCTCTGTGGGCACCCTGTCACCTTGTGAATAAAAGCAGCAGGGAACATGAATTGGAAGTACAAATGCCTGCAAGAGGGGGGCTTCCCATATTTCAGGGAGAGCCTTGAGCCACGTCTGTCACAGCCTTTTATTGAAGTGTTGTACAACAAGTATGGGGGCCCATGCTTAAGAGCTACGTGCTTAATGATTACCACGTGCTCTTTCCCCCGGGCTCGATTCCCAACCTACTGCACCACTAATGTCCAATAACACCTGCTTGCTAACCAGCCACAGATCTTATTTAACTCACTAAAGCCTGCAGCTCCTTGAGGGCTTGTCTCCGGGCAGCCAAGCATCTCCATGCCGGCTAGGAAACTGTCTCGCTCCCAGCGCCTTCCTCAAGAGCTGGTGACCGCTTTCACAAGCTTGGTGCATGATCTTCTACAATGGTGACCTACAGAGAAGTGACAATTCTCTGAATCTGGAGAGGTTAAAGAAGAACCCCTGTGATCTTCCTGTCATCCCTGATCTTCCTTGGGGTAAGTCTAGATCACTTTCTGGAGGGTGGAAACTGAGCCAGTTGACAGCCATTACCAGCAGGGAAAGCAGAAAGAGTCTTCTTGTGTATTTCTGCTATTTCCAGGTGTGAGAAGACAGAATTTTATGCCCCCAGGTCCACATGTTAAGACATCATATAACATTCCTTTGGAACTCAAACAGCATTTCCAAAATTCTCTGCTATATATAGAGGTGGAGTCAGAATATACCTGTAAAAGATTTTGTTTGTTCATTTTCACTTAAAGCTATTTGACTCAGTTTTGAGGCCCTGGCTAGATGCAGGTCTGCTTCCTTCTTGATTATGTCCACATGCCAATCAAGTTCCTTCTCCGGCTTTCTTACTCTAGGGTTGCTATTGCCCAGGACTAGGTGCAGACAACTAGGGACAGCCCTTATGCCTTTGTGGCTCACAATTTATTCAATTTAACCTATCTTTAGGAAGCCTGTAAAACCTGGCTAACCGCACCTGGCTTGCTGTCCGTAAGCTACCCAGTTTGCTGTTACCTTGTCTCTGGGTAAAACCCATCTGTGGCTTAGCTTTCCCTCATTTTCAGCTGAAAAGTAACACAGAGTTTGGTCTTCCATCTATCTACAATATCTGTCTTCATATTGTATCCTGTCATCCAAATATTTTATAATAAAATCCTACCAAATACCTTATAATTACGAAACAATGCCGAATTCAGTGAGATATGTATTAGCATAGCATTTGATTGACCTCAGAGGATAGATGAAGCTGTGATTGATAAATTAAGGCCTTCCAGGCACAAAGATAGGATAAGCCACTAAACACATAAGAGACAAATGACCTGAGCATTTGAGAAAAGACACAGAGCCAAAGAGTATAGTCAAGAAAAAAGGGCAGTAAGTGGTATGCAAGCACACGGAGCCCATGCTTAATTACTAGGACAAGGAACATGGTCTACTTCATGACCAAATAGATGTCAGATGGGGACTGCTTAAAATAAAGGAATAAGCAGTGCATAAGGAATACCACAATGAATGCATATTTCTAAAAAAAGGCACCACATTACTCATACGTTTCTAAAAGAAAATCTCTAACTTCTTCAGCATCAAAATAGCTAGATTCAAAGACAGTCCCTTACACCCCACTCTGCTGCCATCATTTCTATTATGAAGACATCACAACCATCAAGAGTGCGGTTAGTTCATAACTGAACTGTGTTAGAAGCCCCGGCCCTTCACTTATGTGATTACCAATTGGGACATATTACTTAACCTATACAATCCTCTGAGGTACTTAATTTTAAGTGTCAACTTGAGCAAATTAAGGGACACCCCAATAGTCGGTAATGTGTTATTTCTGTATGTGAGAGTGTTTCCAGAAAAAAGATTGACATTTGAATCAGTAAATTAAAGAAGATTGTTTCTCACCCAATGTGGGTAGGCACCATCCAATCAGCTGAGGGCCCAGATAGAGCAAAAAGACAGAAGAAAAGTGAATTTTCTCCCTCTCTCCTTGGAAACAGGGACACTGATCTCCTGACCTTGGACATCAGGACTTTAGGTTCTCCAGCCTTCAGACTTTGCGACTGTATGGCCTCAGGTGCTTGGCCTGACAAAGACTATCTGTGTTTTGAGCTACAATAGTGGCTTCCCTAGTTCTCCAGCTTGCAGGCATGTCAGGGGACTTCTCAGCCTCTGTAATGGAGTGACTCAAGTCCCCTAATACATGTCCTCTCATATCTATATCTATTTCTGTCTATATCTCTTTATATCTTATTGGTTCTGTGTCTCTGGATAACTCTAATACAACCTCAAATTCCCCTGTTATGTAATAATATTGCCATGTGGATTTAATAAGATAAATCTTAGAAGCAATGACACAATTCTTGGAATGTAAGTTCTTAATAAATAATAGTTTTTATTGTTGAGAGCCAAATGACATAGACTCATGTTTTGGTTCTTTGCTCTCAGGCAAAAAAGAAATTCAATTTCCTAATTTTATAAGTAAACTTGATAATGACACCACTTCATATGACAAAAGTGTCATATGAATTAAAATTGATTATGATGCACCATATAATAAAGGACCACAAATATGTTACTATTCCATAAATTCCTTCCCCTATTATATCAGAAGACAAAACTTAGATGATACAGAGAAGTCATTCATCTAATATTTCAGCATCTACTACTATTTACTAGACATTATTCTTCATTTAAAGAGACAGAAAGAGAAAGAGAAAAAGATTAACACAAATAGATTTTATTCAAGTGAATGCAAGCATGAAAAATAGTCAGAATTTTTCAAAAAAATATTACATTTATTTGCTTTTAAAATAAGTTTTAATGAGAGACATTATTTTAAGATATTAAATTACAGAATAAATTCATAAAGGATCTTAGTAAAGAAAAATGTTAAAGATAACCTTGAGTATAAACTTAAGAAGACTCTTACTTAGAAAACTTAAGTTTCTAAGTTTGGTTATATGAGATAAGATATTATGATTTGAAGATATTAAGATACTATTTTAAAATATTAAATTCCAAAACAATTTCATAAAGTAGCTTGGTAAAGAAAAAAAAGTTAAAAATAACCTTAAGAGAACTCTGACTTGCAATGTCTAAGTTTATGAGTCTGATCATATGAGAATGAAGAAATGATAAAATAATTCACAACTTTATTATTTATAATACTACATTTTTAAATATCTAGTCTTTTTTTCTCTTCAAATCCTGAGGAACAAAGAATTATATTTATATATTGACTTTAGGCCAAAGGGCAGGCAATGGGTAAATTTTAGAAAACTGTTCATGACACAAGGATAGCAAATCAAGTCTCAAAGAATAATTCACTATATACAAAATAGTGTTGTGAAGCACATAGCATATCATGGCTAATCTTCCCAATACAACCAGTTTAGTGCTATTACAATTATTTAAAAAAATGTTTATTATTGTATTTTATAAATGATAAAATAGAGGTTTAAAGAGGTTAATAATCTGTTCAAAATTTGCTTAATTGGCAAAGGGAGCACCTATGATTAAAATCAGATCTTTCTGACATCAGACTCCTCCACACTCTTTATGCTTGTTTTATCAAGTGAAATGTGACTTGGAATGGTAGGAACACTTGAGAACACATTTGCTGTTTATTCCTGTTTGAGTCTTCTGTGAACTTAGTCATCTACTGGCAGAAAATAATACAAGTGGGAATTTAGCAGTGTAGCATTATAATAGTAGCAAGTCTATTTTAAAAGTTATAAGTCATATAAAAAATATAAATAATCTGTGTTTATCATATTATTTAAAAGTTATCCAAATATAGTGTCCGTGGAACTGACTTAGTATCACCATACTATGAGTGACTTTATTACATTTATTTTCAGAAATGTCATTATAAAAAAAATAGCAATATTATATGAGTGTGAAGGTTAATTATAGATGTCAAATTGAGTGGATTCGGGCATACACAGATAGCTGGTAAAGCCTCATTTCTGAGTATATTGTGAGGGTGTTTCCATAAGAGAATGTCATTTGAATCAGTGAACTGTGTAAGGAAGATCCACCCTCAGTGCGGGTGGGCACAATCCAATCTGCTGAAGGCCCAGATGAAGCAAGAAAAGAGAAAGCAAGTTTCCCCCCCTTTTCTGGAGCTGGGACACACCTCTTCTCCTGCCCTTGCTCACAGAACCCTAGGTTCTCCAGCTTTTGGAGTCCAGTGGAGAGCACAGGTTCTCAGACCTTCACCCTCTGCAGAGAGTTACACCTTGATCAGCTTCCCGTTCTGAGGCTTTCAGGATTGGCCTGAGCCCTGCTACTGCGACCACTAGTTCTCCAGCTTGTAGGCAGGCTGCTGTGGGACTTCTCAACCACCATAATTACACAGACCAACTTCTCTAAAGGACCTCCTCTCATATACATACACGTGCATGCGTGTGTGTACATGTATGTCTGTGTGTATATACATGCCCAGACACATATATGTAACTGGTTCTCTCTCCTTTCTAGAGAACCCTGCCCAGTATAATGGGGCAGATATGAAAATACACTTACAACAGTCTTTCTAAAAAATGAAAATTTTAGGTGATATGAATGATATTTTACTTATTGCATCTCATAATTCATTGAAGACAATTATCCTCAAAGGATATGTTACCTCAACACAAATTTGATATAAATTTTATGAATGCAAGCAAAACGTATTTATTTCAAAAATAGGAATTGAAAACTCAGCAAACTGTTTAAGAGTAAATTCTAAATAGGAAAGTGGGTAATATTGAGATTAAATATATTCAGGGGGAATCTTAAAAACTTGGGAGCAGGTACATGCTGATGAGTAGGGAAACTGCTTGTCTACAGAGCTTTCTGTAACTACCAAGACTGGGTTAAGAGTTCAAGTCACCTTATGTGTAACTTGCTATCATAGCACATGGCCTGATGACCATGACCACCTGTACCATTCTATATTTATCCTTTTTTTTTTTTTTTTTTTTGAGACAGAGTCTTACTTTATCTCCCTCGGTAGAGTGTAGTAGCATCACAGCTCACAGCAACCTCCAGTCTTGGGCTTAGGCGATTCTCTTGCCTCAGCCTCCTGAGTAGCTGGGACTATAGGCACCCGCCACAACACCCGGCTATTTTTTGTTGCAATTTGGCTGGGGCTGGGTTCGAACCAGGCACCCTCGGTCTATGGGGCCAGCACCCTACTCACTAAGCCACAGGCACTGCCCCCTTTCTGTATTTATCAGGAAATTTTGGTAACAGAGATAATTTTTTATTTAGTAATGAAATACCATTGATTCTTAACAAATATTCAGTAGATATTTCTGAATTTAAAAGATGAGTAGAATACAGTCTTTGGAATATATGGTGACCACTTCTGGAATCTGCAGTAGGCTGAACTTGTTCACAGTCCTTTACCCTCTTCCCCTATGTTTTGATGCCTCTTCTTGAGCAAAGCATATTTTTTTCTACCTTAGATACTAGACTTGGCTTTAAGATTTGTTCTCAATACAGTATGGGATGAAATGACAAAGAGCCAGTTCTGAGATAAAACCTTAGGAGATGTGTTTTCACTGTCTTGTGCTGCTGACAGTTGACATGGGAGAAATATGGTTGCAGGATGAGGAGGAGCAGGGAGAAGACCTGAGCCTAAGCACAGCCTGAGCCACGCCCAGCGAATCCCAGACATGCCCCCCAGCATCGCAGTCTCCGGCAAACCTGTGAGTGAGAAATACATGCTGTCAGAAATCAGTGAATTAGAGGTCAGTTGTTTCATATTACTGTGACAATAGCTGGAAAGGGCACCTTCAGAAAGCACTGGAAAGAGATAGTAGCTATACATCAAATCTACTTTCTGAAAAACTGCAATGTAATAGGCTAAATGCAGATTACAAAAGGATATGGATAGCTAGTATGAGAAAATCCTAGTGAGAAAAAACAGAGTGAGATCTTTAGGATTCAGAAGAAGAATTTAAATCTTTTGTGAACTGAAAATGTCCATGGAAGGATCTGGGTCTTGGAGGAGATAAATAGATGACACAGGAAGCAGAATGAGACACCAGCCAGTGAAACAGGGCCTGCAAGGCTAGAAATAGAATCTGTAGTACTAGGTGGAGTCCTAGATATGAGATTAAACAAAGTGATGCCTGTCTAACTCAGGCATCCCGGGAACAAAGATGCCTTGACTCGGAATTGCTTGTCCTTCCACCAGAGCTCTCAATTTCTCTTTACGGTGCCTGGAGGTGATCCCAGAGTTTGCAGACTGAACATTAACACCAGATAAGAGTAACGGACACGTCTATGCAAGAATCTCAAAAATAGGAGAGTCAGTAACAATATAAAGCCGGTGAAGGAGAAATTGGAGCGTCAATAACAATATAAAGCCGTTGAAGGAGACTAAATTAAAAACCACCGTCTGAACAAGCGTTTCACACACGTGTCTGCCATCACATCTTCGCAATGCATACATTCTAGTGGCTGAAGATTCCCTTACTGATAATTCAAATTATATGTTTACTAACATTTTTAGAAATAACCTGTTAAGCCATGATTATAAATGTTAAAAAAAACTTTTTTTGGGCAACCTACCCTTGAAATTGAGGAGGAGGATTTTACTGATAATGCTGGAAGTTACCAGGAAATTTTGCAGTTTGCTATTTTACTCAGCAAGGAAGCCTAGACAATAGCAAACAAGAGAACAGGAAGAGAGAAATGTGTGCTCATTAAGGGGGCAGAGCTTTTCTCAATTATTAACACAATCGAGAAGAAAACAGAAAATTTAAAAGACTAAGAAATGATGGAGAAACAGGCTCCTGGGCTAAATAAAGAACATTCATCCTAAGACGTGCTCTTCTCTCCATCTAGCTCTGAAGAGCCTCTGTCTTCTGATCCACATTTTACTTCCCTTTTCCTACCTCTAGATTACAATATATTATTGTTCTTTCAGCTTCTTGTTATGATTGTTTCGAAAAAGTGAGAGAGAGAGAGTACACACTTGTTTTCTTTGTTTTCCTTCTCTTCCAGCTTCATTGAGGTATAATTGGAAAAAAATTGTATGATCTTAAGGTATTCATGATGATTATCTTAAGGTATCGTGATGATTTGATAAGCGTATGTTTTTCAACATGATTACCACACTTAAGTTGGTCAACCTCTGCGGTCTTTCCTACAGTCTTCAGTTCTAAAAACTTTTGTCTCTACTGTGCTTTGTGTTCTCAGCATCCTGCTCCTTGATCCATAGTCAAATCATATACTTAATTTGCTAATCAGTAGTTTTAAATGGAAGAGAAGGGAAAGGTACACATCAGAGTATGAAAAAATTTTTCAAAATATACCAACTGGCCTTTAACAGTAGTAGTTCTGATACACTGCTGACTGAGAACAAGTCTTCAAGGGGTGCTATTAAGTGACAATTAATAGAATTCTTGGGGTGGGCAGGAATGGAATATTAAAACCATCTAGGTCAATTTCTTCATTTTACATATGAGAAAACAAAGGCCCAGAAAAGCAATAACTTTCCGGGGACATAGTACTCTTTGTTGACTTAGGATACCATTAATCTCAATTGATGTATATGCATATTAACCGGGAACATGGATGGATATCATGGCTTCAACTGAAGAAATATGGGATTTTTCTAGAATAATGTCAGGAGAATGAAAAACATAGGGTGCTTATAACATCTGCTGAGATATTTTATAATATATTATGCCATGTTCTTTAGAGGTTGGTCACCACATTTTATTGCTTGAGAATTCTTAAGAATGTCCTTAATAAGTGCAAGGTAAATATTTACAGCAATTAAAAACAATAATAAAAATACCATGCGCAAACACACAGAGCCAGAATATCACAGAGCAAAGAGGAGGTTATGATTCTGAGACTGACCATTTACCAGCTCAATATTTACAAGTGATTTTAAGTGTCAGTTTACTCATATGTAAAAAAGTAACTTATGACCAACATTATGGAAATTATTTATTTACTCATTCAGTTGCTATTCATGAAGTATTTATTGGGTTGGACAGCTTGCTAGGATTATAACAGCTAACAAGACAGACATCGTCTCTGCTCTCAGGTCTAATGATCACGCATGCATGTATACGTGTGTGTGTGTAAGCATATGTGTTTGCTGGAAGAAGAAATAGAAAAATAATTAAGTAAACAGAGAAATTTTAAAAATGTAACTTCAGACAAAATTTTGATAACAACAGAAGGATAAATTCATAAATCAGTGAAACAGAGTACAGAATACAGAAACAGATGTATACCAGTATGTCAAAACATGTTTTTTGTTAAAATTATAAAACCAGCTCAATTCAATGGATGAAAAATAGCCTTTTCAACAAATGGTACTGAGATAGGGAAAGGGCAGATCTTGCTCATAAGAGTCGTAAAACAAACCAAGGTCTCTGATAAAACAAAAGAAGGTAGAGAAATCAGCTAAAACCAGCTAGAACTTAGATGATCAGGATAAAGGACTTCAGGTTATGCTCAGTGCTCATTATGCCCTGATTTTAATGTCCTAGCACACTGAAAGGAACTCCTGCCACTGCCTTGGCAGAGTACAAATGGCCGAAGTTACCCTACATGGTTTAAAAAGGGGAGGGACGCTCAGTTCCCCAACCCTTTACCAGAAATCTTTTTTTTTTTTTTTTTTTTTTTTTTAAGTTGACATATCACATCATGGCATTTTATTTTATCTTTTGCAATTTTCATACATTTTCTTTTACTTAAATTATTTGCCTCTTCATAATTAATGATTTTGCACCTGCTTTATATCAGGAACCTTCACCAGAAATCTTATAAGTAATTCTCCCTCTGCTTTACATAACATTAAATAAAAGGTTTAAAAGAAGACTCCAAAATTCACAAAGTGCTACTTCTGTTGCCTGAGAGGTAGCAGTTGCCCTGTCTAGGGGGTAACCTCTTTTTTTTCTTTTCTTACTTTAGTAAACTTGTTTTTGCCTTACTCTTTAAGTGGCTTATTCTTGAATTCTTTCCTGCATGAACCTAAGAATCTACTCAGCCTTGGCCTTCAGGCCAGACCCTGGTTTGTGGATCCAATATCCTCTATCAATGCTAGGGCAATTAACCCTCCATAGGCAAGAAAAGAAGATGAGAGATAGAAAGGGAGAAAGAGAGTGAGAGAGAGGGAAGGAGGGAGAGAGGGAAGAAAGGAAGTAGAGAGAGAGTAAAAGAAATGAAGGAAAAGAAGGAAGGAAGGAAGGAAGGAAGGAAGGAAGGAAGGAAGGAAGGAAAATTTCAAGTTAAGTTACATGCCTTATACAAAAAGTAAACTATGATGAAATGTAGACTTAAATATAAAATATAAAACTGTAAAACCTTTAAAAAAATAAAAAAATATTAAAACACTAGAAGAAAATCTTGAGGACCTAGATCTAGGCAAAGAATTTTAAGACTTGACAACAAAAGCATAATCAAAGGAAAAATGAACAAATTGAACTTGATCAAAATGTAAACTTTTGATTTATGAACTACCCAATGAAATGTATGAACAGAAAAGGTATCCATTCAAATTTTTGCATTTTTTTAATTAAGCTTTCCATTTGTCTGTGTTTAATGTAGTAAATCTTTTCTTACAATTGCATAAAAAAATAGCATTCTACATTATCTTCTTATGTTTTCATAGCTACAATCTACCTGGGATGATGGTTTGAAATGGGGGTGAAGGATAACACAATATTTTTAACACAGATGCCTACTTATCTCAGTGTCATTTACTTAAATCTCATTTTTGCATTAAATTTGCTAGCCCTGTCATAAATTAAACTGCTATAAATAGAAGGGTCTATGTCTAAAGTCTCTGCTTCATTCTATTAGTTTCTTTAACTCTATCTCCATTGTACAGTGTCTTAATTATTTTAGCTTTATAATAATTCTTAATGCCTCTTGAGACAATTTGTTCTCTGAGAGCTTTGAGGGTGGCTTGCCTTTTTAACAGATCCTTTATTCTCAAATACATTTTAGAATCACTTTTTCAAGGAACAAGGAAAAGAAAAATTTCTGGAAATTGAATTAGAATTATATTTAATATATTTAATATATATATTGAACATATATATTAAATATATGTGTTCATATATATTTAAATGTTCCACTTAAAGTGTACAGATATGTCCACAGTATTGAATATACAGCAAGGATACACAGTAAATAGATTTATTTGTATTTTTAAAAATTGCTTGTCAAGCAGTTGATGGTTTTCTCTTCAAAATCCTTTCCGGGTCTTAGATTTATTTGTAGGTACTTCAGAATTTTGTTGCATCGTAAAAAGCTTGTATTGTATTTATATTTATATTTTAAAATGCAGTTGAATTTTGGACACTGATTTATAGTTAAATAATCTTATTAATTCTAATAAAGTAGATAGATACATGCATAAATATAGATTTGTTGATTCTCTAGGTATATAATCATACAATACATAAATGATAATAGCTTAATTTTTTACTTTCTAGTTCTTTTATGTTATTTATATATATATTTATCTTTCCTATGTTAGTTATTTGGCTACTCACTAATGTTAACTTAAAATTATGACTATAGGGACAAATGTCTTGTTTCTAATTTAGAGTACTTTCAATATTACAATACAGTTTTAATGTTCTGTAAAACTTTTTTAGCTTTATCAAATTAAAGAAGTCCCCTTCAACTGCAAAAAGGTCTTCTTCTTTATTTTGTTCTTTTTACCTTGAACTGCTGTTGAATTTTATCATACAATCTTTGTGTGTGTGCTCAGATAATCATAATGCTATTCTACTTTAATCTTTAGTATGATAAATACATTGATCTCCTTACTCTAATTCAACTTTGTGCTTCTTAAATAAACTCAATATACATCAAGCAGTATTATAATTTTATACATTGCCTTCTCAGACTAATATTTGGTTAAAGGTGTGTGCTTTTATATCCATAAGTAAATTTGTCCTGCATTTTTTGATTATCTACTGTCCCTTTTGAATTTTGGTATCAAGGTTATGCTAGCCTCATAAAATAAGTTGCAAAAAATTTTGTTTATATTCTGAAGTAAAAGTGTAGGATTGATTAATAGAACTCATCATCAGAATTGAATGGGCATGGAGTTGTACTTCTGGGACATTTTTATCATAACTGTTGATCAGTGTTTCTATTGGATTTAGGCTTTCTGTAATGTCTCAGATTGGTTTGGATCAGGTGGATTTTTCTGAATTTGTTTATTTCACAATTTTTTTTCAAATTCATTCATATATATTTATGCATTTAAATAAATTTGTAATATAGTACCTACAACATCTTTACCATTTAATTGATCTTATACAAATTGATAAATTCAATGAAACCATCATCAAAATCCAAGCAGATGTTTGGGGGAGAAATTGATAATCATATATATTCTATGCTTCTTTGAAAGCATAAAGGATGTAGAATGGATTCACAATTCTTGAAGAATAATTGGGGGTTTTAAACTACTAGATACCAAAATTTACTATGACCTCCAAAAATCAAGCCAATATAACGTTGGTCAAAATATATTCACATAGACCAATGAAACAGGATTGAACACATATACAGGTACCTGATTTGCATAAAATGCACCCACATCAATTAGTGGGGGAAAAATGATCTTTTCAATAAATGGTTATGAATACATTGTATATCTGAGAGAAACAAAAATTAACCTTTCTTCCTTCATGTCACACCACACAAAAAGTAAGTTTTAAATAAAGAACTAAATATGAAAGGTAAAACATGAAGACTCTGGAAAAAACACATAAACAAACATTTCCATGATCTTGCCTTTGATAGTGATATATTTTTAAAATTGATATATAATAGTTGTACATATTTTTGGGTTACATGATATCTTGCAACTTGTACACAATGTATAATGAGCAAATTAGTGTAATTGGAATATTCATTACCTCAAACATTTATCTTTTCCATGTTTTGGAAATGATTTCTCAATTACAGCATAAAAGTCCTAGTCATCAGTGAAAACAAAGAAATAGTGATTTTATTAGAATGAAAAACTTTTGCTTATTACTTTATACCAATAAGGGAATGAAAACACAAGTTGTACTGGAAGAAGATTTACAATATTCTATTTGTTGTAGGACTTGTATCCAAGGAAAAGACAAGCACTCTACAAAAAATTAGCAAAAATAATGAAGTTATTTTTTAAAAAATAGATATCTAAATGCCAGTGAGCATTTGAAAAGATGAACATTAATTAGTCATCATATATAAGCAAATTAAGTGAAAATCAAATAACACTATACAGTCACCAGGAAGGTTATAATGTAAGAAAGATAGAGATTTTCAAGCAATTTTAAAGAGTTTGAGCAACTATAAATATCACACTTAGAGGGGGTGTAAATTCATACAATCACTTTAGAAAATTGTTTGGTATTACTTACTAAGAAAAATGCATGCCCTGTGCAGCCATTCCACTCCTCCTTTGAATAGATACAAATAAATGTGTGCACGGCTGCTAAAAGATATGTACCACATGTAAAAATATACACACAATCTTTATTCACAATAGTCAAAAATTTGAAAACAACCAATGTGGTGCTGATCCATGCAACAATATAGATTGACCTACAAAGTTTTATTTAGAAAAATATGTAAAACAAGCCCCAAAGTGAATATGCTTTGTTTATATTTATATGAATTTCAGGAACAGGCAGAATTAATTAGTCATGACAAAAGTAAGAACAATAGTGATGAGTATTGGTTGGCAGAAACTCAAGAGAGAGGCTGAAATACACTATGCCTTCTTGACAATGACTACATATATAAAGATTCACTGGACGCTTGTGGTTTGGTCTATGTATAAGAAGTCAAATAAGCTAAAAATTAAAAAATAAAGTCTACACATTAGAAAAATTTATGCTAACTAAAATTATTGATGTTTCTACTAAAGAAAACAAAATATGTTAATGGAGATTATACGTAAAGTAAATTCTTACAGGAACATAAACCACAGAGATCAAAAATTGACATTTGAGTGCTAAGGCACGAAATTTTAAAAAGTGGCAAGAGGTTGGGGTAAATCATAAAAGGTTCCTGGGACATCAAACATGATTTTGTTATAATGGAAATTAATATTCAAGAAAAATTGACATAAAAAATATATATATAATTTTTAAGGACAAAAAAGTCTTGACCACAACAGAAAAAAATGTATAACTGATTTCATTAAAATGAAAACTTCTGATCATTAGAAGATACCAAAAAGAAAATGAAAATTTAGGATATAAACTTTATTTATGTATGTATGCATGTCTTGAAATGAACCTTTGTCAGAATGCAAAGTGAAAATTTATGTAAATCAAAGATTAGGCCTGAATGGAGTGATAGGAAGTGCACAGTGAGATTGGGAGATGGCTCAGTAGGTGGCAGGCTGGGCATAAGGGATGAGTATGAAAGGGAGTTAAGGTGGGCAAAAGGCTCAGGACAGCAAGTTTAACTAAGGTTCAGCCTTACCCCTTGTTACTATCTTGGAGCTGACCTTAGAACAGACCTTGGAGTTGATGTCGCAGCTGATCTTGGATGACATGCTGAAGATGTTGGAAGGGAAAATATAGATGTTACAGGTTTGTGAGGTGATAATACTGTGGATGCAGTGGACATGTTATAGACTTTCTTTTTTTTATTATTATTAAATCATAGTTGTGTACATTAATGTGATCATGGGGCACCATACACTGGTTTTATAGACCATTTGACACATTTTCATCACACTGGTTAACATAGCCTTCCTGGCATTTTCTTAGTTATTGTGTTAAGACTTTTACATTCTACATTTACTAAGTTTCACATACATCCTTCTAAGATGCCCCACAGTTGTACAGTTGTAATCCCACCAATCACCCTCCCTCCGCTCCCCTCCCTCCCCTAAAGGGGCCAGAGGAGACAGAAACTTATGGAGAGAGTTATCAGGCCTGTGAACATGCTGATCCATGCCATGAAAGGCTGCTCGCCACTGAGCTGGAGCTCATGTGGGTACTGGACATACGGAAGCTCTCAGAAGAACTGATAGTTCTGCATACGCATATACATGAACTATTACTATCTCTCTCTCTCTCTCTATATATATATGTATATATATATACATACATATATACATATATATGTATACATATATATATATACGCACACACATATATATATGAAATAATAAAGTAATTCCATATATTCCATATATTCCATATATATGTATGTGTATATATGTGTATATGTATGTAATGTAAGTAATGAAGTAATTCCATATATATATATAGAATTTTATACATATATATATATATAGAGAGAGAGAGAGAGAGAGCGAGAGAGAGAGAATAAGGGCTCTCATGAGGGCTGTATCACATGAATTGGAGCCTGTGTGTGATCTTGGATATGCTTAAACTATCAGATAAACTATCATTTCATCTATACATATACAGCATATATGTATATATACATATATATAGATGGAGAGAGAGTAAGAATAAAGACCAATTGAATTATAGATTTAAGGAATAATATATACACATTTGTGTGAATATGTATTTCATAATGTGTCAATATTAAAATGCTTAGGTTAATTTAATACTACCAAACCAGGAATGACCTCATGGCTTATTTGGAAGGCATATGGTAAATTTAACCAAAGCCAACTAGCATTTTGTTATAAACATGTAGTTTGTAGTATTTTTAAATGATTTTTTTGCATGGTTGGCTGTTTTCAAAGCCAGTGATGTTTATTATTCATTGGTGCTGGGGTTCAATTTACTATTTTTCATAGTTCCAATTGCTTCCTCTTAATAATGAGATAGCTATTAAAAAGTAAGAAACTGTGTTAAATCTTTATAATAAAGCATTTCCACATGAAAGAAGTAAAAATCTGTTGTTGGAAAGGATTCCGAAGTTTGGGGTTTAGATTCTGCTCCTTTGCTGACTATAGTTAAGAAACATCACAGAACCATGCCTTTTCCCCATATATTATCGCTTTAGAAGTGCTCGAGGAAATAAAAATGATTAAAGATTATGCTGAAGAATGCATGCCATAAAGCATGATTCAATTTTATTTTTTAATAAAAAGAACTATATAATTGAATGAGGAAAATGTTTGAGTAACCACCACACCACCAGAATTATTGTATTGAAATACAATAAAGGATACAACAAATTAAATGACTATACAAGCAAGTAACTTGTTTGAAAACTCTCCATGTATATACTCTCTCTCTCTCTCTCTCTCTCTCTCTCTCTCTATATATATATATATATATATATATATATATATTCACATTTTTTTCAGTAACAAGACTTGAAGTATATATTACAGCTCTCCTTCTTTCTCTCCCATTCTGCACAAAGAGACAGGCATACTCTTCTCCTAATGAGTCAAGCTGACACTCATCAGAACTCAGTAGAATTTCCTGTTCTTTCATGGAGTGTATCCTCTACCCCCTCTCAACCCTCACCTCCCCACACCTATATAATATTCAGGCCCTTGTCAAATATCAACTCCTTAAAGTTACTTCCTGACTAGTTTGTTCCACACAATACTTCTCAAATGTTAACATGCTTGTGAATCACATGGGTTTCTATTTAATGAGAAGATTCTGGCTCAGCAGGTTAGGGGGAGGGGAGGGGAGGAGAGGGACAAGTTCCTAGTTAATGCTTATGCTAATGGTCTCTGAGCACACTGCACTTTGAGTACCAAAGAAACAAAATAAATACATTTTATGCCTGTATCAAAACATCAGATGTATCCTATGAAAATATAGAACTATTATGGACCCATAATAATGAAAAATTAAAAAAAATTTAAAAAGCCAAAAGAAATAAAAATAAATTTTAAAGCATTTGTCCTTAAAGGGAAGACAGGGAGGAAGTAGAATGTACTGTTGGTACATTGATCTGATTTTTTTTTAATTACAGATTTTTTAACCAGTTTGCTATAGATTGCCTTGAATAATTGCATCATATTTTTAAATTGTGTATTCTGATAAGTTATATCATTAATACATGTTATTTAAAGGAGAGCATTGCACCAAGTGAAGGTTAGAAACCACTGCTGGAAATAATGGTACACTATACAATAAGGCCATTTAGGGAACCACAAGGACTACACAAGCTCAGGCTTTTCCTGAGATTAAGCTACTGAAGAAGGCTCAGAACATGGTCATTGACAAAGGCCCGGTTTGGTGGTTTGGCATGTGTGGCCATCTTTGGCCTATACTTCTCACTTTTTCTTTTATCTAACCAACACCATGTTGCAAACCTCAGCTCAAGAATTGTGTTTTCTAAGATGCCTTCTTAAATATCGTTCCCATTTGAATTGGAAGGCCTTTATACTTTTCTGGGTGCATAGCCTGTCTTGCATTGAGAATATCGGGTGACGGTACTTATTGCAGTTAACAGTTCTGTGATGTCTGTCACTCAGTAGAATGCAAACTTCATGAACATGTCATGTGTTATTCAACTTTGTCTCTACCAGCAGTCAGAGAAACACCTAACACATAGCAGTTTCTCACAAATGTTCGTAACTATCTGGATGAAAGAAACTGTTACTTGTTACCACCAGCCTTTTCATACCTAATGCAATCTTGGATGATGAACTTAGAACTCAGGGTAAGACTAGTGGTAGCCCAACAGGTAGTGGCATCTGAGTATGACATTCCCTCTGAGATTTGAAGGAAGTTTTGTGTATAAAATGAGTTAGAGGGCGGTGCCTGTGGCTCAAAGGAGTAGGGCACCAGCCTCATATGCCGGAGGTGGCGGGTTCAAACCCAGCCTTGGCCAAAAACTGCAAACATAAATAAATAAATAAATAAACAAAGGCATCTCTAGATGAAAGCCAATTAAAAATAAAATAAAATAAAGTGAGTTAGAAATATTATTGTTTATTAGCCACCTTAATGCTGGGATTCACGTGCACAGGAGCATTTATTATTATCTTGACGAAGAAGGCCGTTTTATCTTACAGAAGTACGGGTTGTTGAGGTTTAAATATGTAAGATGAACCCAATAGCCTGTTGCAGTCATCACACTTAAACTGTACCCATGTGCAGTGAGTTACTGCTCCTACCCTGCTCCATGACACAATTGAAAATGGCCTTACATAAGGCACCGTAACAAAGCTATTCAATAGCACCACTTGACTGGATCTTGTTTGACCTTATGACACCAAGGAAATATCTCAACAAGTAAGTTTATACCAGAACTCATCATAAAAGCGAAAAAAATGACATGACATAAATACTATTTATAAGCAGTCTCTGATTCCACAGCCAAGGAGATCTTTATAACAAGATTAAAAGGACACTAACAATGCAAACATTGCTCAGAATTTTTATTGATTTGTACAGATATTGCTCAGAATTACTTGGTAAAAAGAATTTTTTTTTTTTTTTTTTTTTTTTATGTCTCAAAGGTATGAATAACTATCCTGAGAAGTTTAGACTCAATGGAGGACCAGGATTGGTGGCTGCTAAGGGATAAGGGAAGGCTGGTTTGTGTTACAGAAAATGCTGGCAATGGGTGAGGCAGGTGGTGGTTTCAGGAATGCAAACATAATTTCATTAGCTATGAGATTACTTCAAAAAGCTGGATAGAATCAGGAAGCAAAATTCAGTATTAAGCAACATTATACAATTGTAGCTCTAGGAGGAGGGTTCTCAGTACAGGAAGAATTTTATCAGACAATGGAATTTGAGGGTTGCTTTGGAACAGTGAGAATAGGGCCTGCCTAGTCAGGCAAGCACAGGCAGTATCTGGAAAGGGGATTGGGGCCACACTCCATTTACAAAGACAGAGCCAAAAAATGTATCCAAATTTTAAGGGAAATAAATTAGAATTGTAATACTATATTCAGATAGTAAAAGAGGAGTATAAGTCCTGGGTAATCACATTGAGCACCTCTTGTAACTGCAGAAGTCAGACGTGACTTGGGTATCAGAACTTTAATATGGTTATTTCCTTTCTTAAAGTCTGTACACATTTTTGGTACCCTCTGTATGTGTTTTTTCAGCACATCCCCAAATGATGTCTCAAATGATGTTTTCTTTTAAGAGAAAGTCCACCAACTAAAAGTGACAGAGTCTTCAATTAATACAGCACTGAGACAGCCCCTCACAAAGCCAGTTCATGTAAAGGATTATTGACCAATAAGAAGAGACAGGGTTTGGAACTAGCCAGGCTGGGTGCAAAGAATAGACATGCCACCTAATTGTGTGACATGAGAAGGTTTATTGTACCTAAACTTCCTACACCTCAGGCTTTTGTGTTGTTATTGTGAACTGTCATAACAAACCACCTCATAGAAACTTTTACGATGTACTAAATACAAAATACTTAATATAACATTTGAATTATAGCAAATGATTATAAAATGATAGCTCTTAATAGCTAAGTTGAAGGAACAAAAGCAATATTTCAGATTATACCATGTTATATTGCTAACATTTATGTTCCTTTTGAGGTTCTACAGTAGTATGTTGGACTATTTTAAGGAAAGATTAGAGCAGAATTAGGCGTGGACATGTGGGTACTTAAGGGAAGAGTCATATCTTGATGTGCTTATATTGTTAGAAATAATGATTTAATAAGCTTAAAACCAATATTCAATTGTTTATTATAAGCAGATTAAAAATTGAATTAAGAAAGTGATTGCAGATGATGGGACTGGTTCCTGTATGATTAAAAACTGTGGCTCAGTGAGTAGGGTGCCGGCCCCATATACCGAGGGTGGTGGGTTCAAACCCAGCCCTGACTGAACTGCAACCAAAAAATAACTGGGCATTGTGGCGGGTGCCTGTAGTCCCAGCTGCTCTGGAGGCTGAGGCAGGAGAATTGCGGAAGCCCAAGAGCTGGAGGTTGCTGTGAGTCCTGTGACATCACGGCACTCCACCAAGGGCAGTGAGACTCTGTCTCTACAAAAAAGAAAAAAATTAAATTAAATTAAATTAAAAAAAAAAAAACAAAAAACTCTGTATGGATTTTTAAGAGGTTCCTTTCAAATGACAAACATTTATAGCTTGTCACTGAAACATTGAATCAATAAGTTACAATCCAGTAAATGCTTAGTATCTTTAGAAGTTTGTATTGCTTCAGATGACAACAAGCTGCCAAACCTGATGCAGAAGAAAATTAGAGACTTTTCTTTGTCCCAGTTCTTCGGCAGAGATGGAAAAGGGCATGTCTGTTCTTAGTTCCTTCTTTCCCTTCTGACAAGAAAACTGAAGGACGCTGAAGATGCAGGTGAGACGCTTCCAAAAGCAGATGGAATGGCCGTAAGAGCCGTCATTGTATTACCCTTGATCTCCTGAATGTCATCAAATGTCTTCCTTTCAATATTTCCATCATCTTCAGGAAATAAAAATGAAGTTGGGGGCCAGATTGGGTGAGTAAAGAGGGTGTACCGATACAGTTATTTGTTTTCTGCTAGCAACTCGCTTACAGACGGTGCCTCCACCTGAGCTTTTTGCTTTTGTTCATCACTGAGCTCCTTTGGGACCATCTCCACACATTCCTTTCTCATGCCAAGATTTCCAGTTAAAATTTTTCTTTTTCTCTATCAATGTTTACTTGGTCTGCTATGTTTCTCACAGTCTGTCAACAGTTTTGATGAACAATTCAGTGAATTTTTGCAATGTTTTCATCAGTTCTGCTTGTTATGGGTCATCCTGACCTCTCTTCACCAGTGACGCTCTCTCTCCCCTCAGAAAGATGTTTAGTCCATTTGTACACGGCTGGTTTTTTTCATGGCATTATCCCCATAAATCTGGACTAATGTGTCCCTGATTTCACTCCTACTCTTGCCAAATTTAACAAGAAATTTAGTGTTTATTCATTCCTCCAATTAAAGGTCCAACATTCTCCTGATAGCACACATAAAAAAACCCAGCAACAATAAAGAACACCACTCAGCAAGACACTGCCACACATCAACACAAATACAGCTGTGAGGCACTGATATACCAAGGTTATGAAACCTTACCAAGTTGTTTGTACAGTGCTGCAACATAAAGGCATAGTGGCATGTTTGTGAACTTAATTGTCAGACCTCATATGTTTCTCATTACTCAGTGTATTAAAAGTTTTGTTTATAATGTGAATGTAGATATTTTTATTTTTCCTTATGTTTTATGATTAAGATGTTGCTGTTGTGCAATAATGAGGATCTTTCAGTTGTTAGTGACACAACCTCCCCTCACAATAACCTAAAAAGGTAAGAAATTCAGTTGACTTATTTTATAAAAGTGGGAATCAGGACTTAATAACACCAGGACCCAATCTCTCTACCATTTGTATCTGTTTTACTCTGTGTCATCTCTGTTTCAATAGTAAAATTTTCATCAACCATTACAGGCTGTATCCCACCCGCAGTGCAAAACCAGTTGAAGTGAATTTCTCTTCCCAAATAGTCCCATAGTACCCAAAACCTGGGCAGGTGGACAGAGCACTGTGATTGACCAGGCTTGACAGGGACAGGGATAGGCTACTCTAAAAAGCCTGAAGAATTAGAAAACATGGCAAAGAAAAATTGAGGTAAGAGTTCTAAAAGTGGAAGAAATGGATGCCAGGCCAACAGAAGTTACTTGTCAGCGACTAAGAACTACGTAAGAGCTCTGCTCATTCTTTGTTGTTGATCTTTTCTACAGACTTCTGAACTATATTTAATAATTTCAGTGTTTTTCTTTGACATTTCTAGACAAATAATTATATCAAATAATACATAAATTTTTATTTTCCTTTATTTCCTTTTATGGTATTATTATTATTATTATTATTATTAATTTGTTTCTTAGTTTGAGGCAGAGTCTCACCCTACACTGTTGGTAGAGTGCCCCAGCATCATAGTGATACAAGGTGGGTAGTGCCCCAGCCAGTTTGTCCAAGCGGAGGAGAGAACCCACTGTCTTCACCCTGGGGGTGTTGGTGTGGCAGTAGCAGGCAGAGGAACTAGCAGGATGAAGGGGAGAGGGGACCACAGAGGCTCCAGTAGCATGAGGGGCAAGACAATTGCTTCAGAGACACCTCCAGAGATAGCTCCCAGCTCTGGGAGCTCTGTAGTGTCTCGGCTGGACCTCTGTCTCCCTCCCCTTACACTTGTGGTTTCACCAGAACCCCTATATCCCAGGCCTGATCAATTTCATGTAAGTTTCCTAGGCTGGGACCCAAAAGGATTGCATCCATTCATTCATTGGGATATATATATATATATCTCCCAACTAAAGCTCTAGTGCTTTCTCTGTATTCTTTTCTGTAGAATAAATCCTGTCTTACCACTGATCTGTGGTGGGTAGATTCATTCTTCCTATCCCTGAGACCAAGGACCTACTGAAGAGGAAATTCTGTTAACAATACCTCACAGCAACCTCAGACTTCTGGGCTGAAGCAATTCTCTTGCCTCAGCCTCCCAAGTAGCTAATTTTAATGAAGCCCAGCTAATTTTTCTATTTTTAGTAGGGGTGGTGTCTCACTCTTGCTCAGGCTGGTCTCCAACTCCTGAGCTCAGGCAACCCATCTGCCTTGGCCTTCCAGAGTGTTAGGATTACAGATTACAAATGTTGAATAGCAACAATCAGGTACTAATATTTATTGGTAATTTGAATGCGAATGCTTCTCATGCTTAATTGTAAATGTCAATGTTGCTTTAACTCTTTGGTTGACAATTATATTCAGGTAAAGTACCCTTAGGTTGTAAATTTGCTGTGAGTTTTTTTTTTTTTTTTTTTAATGAAAGACTATTAGATTTAGGCAAATGGTTTTTTTCTGATTATATTAAAATCATAACACTGTTCCTCTTGAAATGTAAAATAAATTGTTAATACAGTACTACAATGCATCTTAACGTTTTATTATATTTGACTCAGAGATTTTTCCAACATTGCAGATATAGTTAAGGTCCCTGCATAACTCAGGTAGTACGTGGCTGTCTTTTGCTGATCATCAATAGATTGGCTTACTTTAAAGGGAGCTTAAGCAGGGGCATTTCACCTTTCTGTCTGCAATAGTGAGGACCTGCAAATATGAAGATAATGAAGATGCTTTGAGCAGCTACAGAGGACACGTGATAATGAGATCTCAAAATGAACTACATTCTACTTTACTTTTACATAAGCCGTGTATCACTCTATCTCCAGCAGTTATATTTGTAAAACAAGTAAAATCTGCTTGTCTTTTAGTGATTTGTCTTTAAAGGATATTTTTTATAGTGAACTCATATCTTTTTATAGTTAACTCATGTCTTTTTATAGTTTTATGTTGATTCAACTGCTAAGTTGTGTCCATTCTTCTCTGTATAGCTTAACAAAATATATCAGTATAATATCATAAAATTTGTCTTTGAAAATATAATAAATGATATATATTATTATAGGAAGAGGGCCACATATAGGGTGGGCAGAATAATGGACATCAGTTAGTGCAGGCCGGCAGTAAGGGCTTGTGTGACAGGTGGTGTCTATCTCAAGTTTTTTGTTGCCAACATTCTCAATGACTACAAAAGCTGGAGAAGACTCCTAAGCTGTACTTCAGCATGCCGTGTCGTTAAATAAAATCAGAAGCATGAATTCATTGGCTTCTGCCATTAATTAGCAAGGGTCCCATTGATTTCTAATTGATTATTAGAGGTAGGATTTACTCCACAAGAAGAAATAGTCAGAAAAATAGACCACAAATAATGACTATCTGGGAAAAGCATAGTGGCTTATCTTATATAATAATGTAGTTTGTTACATTTTGCAACTAGTACAGTACCTTGGTGCAGTGCTGAGTTCAAAACACATTATTCTAAGTGCTCTGCAAAGCTAAGATGTTACACATTACTTGACCTTTGTAGAAAAACTGGAGGCATTCAGCAGCATTCTGACTTCTTCCTGATTTTTCTCCTTTACTCCCATACTGTTGGCCCATCTCGGAGCAAGCCAAATCTCCAGTAGGACCTACAAGCTTTCTGAGATGTTATCACAGAAAGAGGTTTTAGAAGGGCTAGAATTTGACCTGAAGAATCTGGTGTGTCTATGCATCAACAATGATAAAATAAACAGAATAATTTCTAAATCTCAAATACTCTTTGGGCTATTTGGAGTTCCCAGGTTAGTTGAATTTTAGAGTATTTTTCAAACCTTGAGGCAAATATGATTTGAACTTTTTGCTTCTTATACAGGATGCATATTAGGTCAATGAGAATTAAGTGAAGGAACTTTCCTGACTTAATAGAATGTCAGCCAAACAGGTGTGCTGTTATCAGACGCTACTCACACAGTGAGAGTTTAATCCTCTTTTTAAGCAGCACAAAATGTAGGGCTCAGTCACCAGCATTTTAGAATCCTTTATTGAGATCCAGTAACTCCGTAATGTGCACTTGCTGATCATATTAGGAATTAGATGAGAATTTAATTTGCATCTGAGGTTATGTCCATCACATATGCTAATTTTAGGGCTGAGAACATTCTAGTGAGTGGTAGTCACTGTCGAAATTCAGACTTAATTCTTGCCACAACTCAAATGTAAAACAATACCTTGTCTTTTAATTAAGGGTTATTGTAATTCCCAAATAAAAATGAAACACTGGTATGGCTGTGCTACTGAAATTTACAACATTCACAGACCAATTAATGTTTCTTTGAAATCATCATAGACCATTGATCTATTTAACATTTTAACAAAATGATCACAACATTTCTGAAAATAATGTTATTGTTCACATTGAAGAAAGGAATGAAATTAAAGTTTCACCAAGGAATCTATCTATTTATTTATTTATTTTTACATATACATGTGTTTATTAGGTTTCCATTTTTTGCCTTCACAAAATTAAAAAGGCTTCAAATTTAATAACAATAACAATGTTTAAGATAAGGACTAGAAACAAAAACCTTGTAAAGAACGAACGAGCATAAATACATTCAGAAAAGAAATCAGATGATTGCTGCATCGAAATATTAAGTAATAATAATAATAATAATGCAAAGAAAGTAACATTCACATTGTCAAATAAGACTGTCTATCATAGAATGCTTTGATTCTGAGATTCAGTATGGTGTCATCAGTTATCTTCTTCTTATTTTTTTTTTAAGTCTCATAAAATAGACTTTTTTTTTTTTTTTTTTTTTTTGAGTCAAGGGTCTTGCTTGTTGCCCAGGCTGGCCTCTAACTCCTGGGCACTCCTCCCACCTCATCCTCCCAGGAGCTGGAACTAAAGGAAGTGCCACCATGCCCAATTTTTATCTAGATTTTTATTAGATAATACAGCACTTTATTCATATTCTAGTTGATCTTCCTTCTCACATTTCACTTGTATTAAATGAAAATATCCTAACTAGCAATAATAGATTGTGATGGAAAATAAACATAAAAGGAAAATTACAAGTGTTTTCCTCAGAATTGAAGGACGTTGTTTTTATACAGAAAGGGACAGAATAATGAGAACAATGAATGATAAAACACATACACTAGCAAAACCTCACAATGCTTTTCCAATACTGGGAATGAAATTAGGACTCACAGTTTCTAGAAAAGGAAAAAAGACAAAAAAAATAAAATAAAATAAAAAACAGACATAGAATCAAAAACCAAAACTGGAATTTTCAGCTGTGTCATTGCAAACTGAAATACAATGTAGAAATGGTTTCAAATTTTTGAGTCAAAATAGCACTCAGTCTATAATTTTATTCTCAGCTAAATTGTCCATTAAATATCAGAAGAAAATGAAAGCTTTTTAAAGATATGCACATTTTTTCACATGCACTTTTCGTGTACTCATGCTTAGCAATCTCCTAGCCATTATGGTCCAGAGAAGCGATGGAGGAAATGTTGTAAGAGGAAGAACCAGTGTCCAAGAAATAGGAGATTCAGTTAAAAATAGACAAAAAGAGAAATACCCAGAGTGATAGTGATGAGAAGTTCCTGGATGACGGCTGGGCACCAGGGCTAAAGAACCTCCAGTGCAAAGTGGAAGAGAGAATTCTCCAGAAAGTATATTCCTAATGCATTTTTATGAGTTTTATTAATAAATAATTCACATACCATACAATTCACACATTCACACTTTTAAATATAATATTATGTAACCATCACCAACATCATTATTAGGACATTTTATCTCCCCCAAAACACTCCCTGCAGCTACAACCCCTCAATCCTTCCACTCATCTTAGCCTTAGGCAACCAAAAATCTGCCTTCTGTCTATACTTTTGCCTAGTCTGACTATTCTAGACAATCTGAATTATACACGCTGTGGTCTTTTGTGATTGGATTCTTTCACTCAGAGTAGCGTTTTCAAGGTTTATTTTTGCCACAGCATGTTTCAGAATTTCATTCCTTTTTATAGCTGAATAATATTCCACTTTATGAATATATTATTTTATTAATCCATTCATCAGTTGATAAAGATTAGAATTCCACATTTTTGTTATTAATGATAATATTGCTGTGAGCATTCATGTATACATTTTGGTTTACATATATCATCATTTGGGGGGAGTATATAAAGGAGAGGAATTGCTGGGTCAAATAACTCTGTTTGAGAAAGGAGAAGCTGTGAGTCTGTTTTCCAATGTGGCTTCACTATTTTATATTCCCATCAACAGTATACCAGCATTCCAATTTTTCCACATCCCATCAATATTTGCTACAGTCTGTTTTTTGTTTGTTTGACTCTAGTAATCTCAGAATGTATGAAACTCTATCTCAGTATGGTTTAGGTTTGCATTCCCCTGGTAACGAATGATGTTAAACATATTTTTATGTACTTATTTGAAATACATGTTTCTTCTTTGAAGCACAACCTCTGTCTCAAATGATCTGCCTTCCTCAGCCTCCCAAAGCTGGAGATGCTGCTCCACACCACCATGCCTGACTAATTTTCGATTTTTTTGTAGAGAGAGAGTCTTGCTATGTTGCTCAGTCTAGTCTCAGATTCCTAACCATAAGCAAAATTTTGTATGTATTCTTTTAAAAAGCCTCTTATCTCACATATAATATACAAATATCTTTTGTCATTCTTTAGGTAATTTTTCATGTTACTTTATGATGTTCTTTGAAGTACAATACCTCTAAATTTTGATAAATTGTAATTTATCCATTTTTCCTTATCACACACTTTCGGAGTCATATCTAAAGAACCATGGCCACATGCAAAAGCACGAAGATTTCTCCTTATTTTATTCTGAGTGTCTTGTAGTTTTAGCTACAAGTTTTGGTAAAGTTTTAGGTAATTTTTGAATATGATGTTCTTTTACTTTTTAATATGTTAAAGCACATTTAGCACACTCTTAAAGATTTTGGGTATTAATTATTGATTACTGCATAGAAAATCAAGCCAAAAAATAGACATCATTAATTAGAGTAGAAAAATAAATGAATTTAAATATTTCACAACAATGAAGTTAACAAATAATACGTGTCATCTGTGAAAGCTAGTTCATTTTAATACTCAAAATGCTGATATTTATTTAACAAAACAGTAAAATCATCAGGAAATCACCAGATAGCACCTACAATTGGAGGGAAAAAGCAAGAAAAAGCATTTTACACATGTTATTTAGGAAATGAAAGTAGACTAAAGTTATTGCTTCTTCAGGGTATAAAAGTTGTCTGTGAAAGGATAGAGTCAGAAGGACCTTTGTTTTGCATCATGTATACATTCTATTGTTTGATTTTTAAACTGTATCTACATATTGATACATCAAAGACAATTTTTAGGACTAAAAGTGAACTTGAGGCACAGTTTGAGTGTTATATGTGCTGTCTGATTTTCAGGAGAAGAGAAACAACAGGCTTGCTTGGAAAAATCTCACAACACTGTACAGAGAGTTCTCCATATGTGTACATCAAATATATACCCAGATATTATATAGTTATTGCTCACCGAAGAGTACATTCAGTAACACATTTCTCATATGACAGGTGGATGACACAATGCAATCTTTTAAGTTGAAAGATAGTGTTACATTGTTTCCCAGTCCTTCCTTTATTTACCATTTGGCTTTGAAAAATATTTCAGCTCTGATGACTACATGGGGGTGTAGTTTTTAAACATGTCCTAAATATGTTGTTGATTTCTTTCTTCAACAAATGAAGACAAAGATCAAATACGTAACAGGAGCCAAAGGAATCAAGTTCACTAACTGTGCTACTTTCACTAAAATTTTGTCTTAAGAAATCATAATGTCGTATTCTCAATGTTTCTCTTCATGGTCACTTGACAGAAATGAAGTTCACAAATAATATGTCTCAGCTGTGAGAATTAGTTCATTTTAACACTCTAAAATACTAATATTTATTTCAACAAAAAAAGGTAAGATAACTATGACGTGAGGAGAGGAGGAGGAAAAGGGAGCATTTTTAAGAGACAGCTAGCTGATCTGAGGAATTGAAATATCTCTATGTATATATTTGCTCAACATAAATATACACCAGTCAAAATTGCTTTACCTGTTGACCATTTAAAAAATTCATTAAGCTTACATAAGCTATTTGCTCTTGTATTCCCAGCAATGATAAGACTAGATAGCATTCTCCAAAATGTATTACAAAATACATGCACCAATTGTTTTTCCATTTCATTAAATTAGAATGTAATTGGAATTACATACTCTTCATTGGTCTCTACCAGAATAGTAACACATGTACTCACATCATTAGATAAAATCACATAGACTGGGTGAACGACCAAATATTCTTCATTTCATATATTTTAACTGAGTTTTTCCCCTGGTGTTCTTAAATTCAGTTTCAGTTCATAAGGCAGTCACCTCCTTAATGCAATGATCCCCCAGTTACTCCAGACTTTGAGATGTGAATACACATCTGAGATCAAAAAAGCATTTATTTACATTTTCCCATATTCAAACTGAGGTTTTGTTTTCAACATTCAGAAAACTACTTTCCCATTAAAGGAAGCTCTTTTGTGATTTTTCTCCTCTCTGGTTTTTCTTATGGTGTGTGCCTTCTCATCAAAAGATGCTTTAAACACTTTTTGTGGTTGCCCTAAATGTAAAAATTGCTCTTAAGAAGAGCCCCTGTGGTCTACAGGGAAGCTATGATAGCTGCACAGCATTTCAGCCATAGTTTTGCCGTAAAATGATTATATCGATATGGCACTTTCCAGAAGCAGTATTAAATAATCCATTATTAAAAAGAAATACATTTATAGAACTGAATTCATACTAAATATTACCACTTTCTAAAATTATCAGGTTGGGAATAACTATGGCTATTTCAAAGATACTTTATTTAAAAAATACAATGAAAGTGGCTATGTAAAGGTTAGCACTTGTTTAAATGTATATTTGAAAAATACAAATATCAATAATTTACAAGAGAAATTTTTATCAGCTAGACTTTAGACTTTCAACTGGATATCATTCTTGATAACAAATAACTAGGAGACCAATCATGTTTAATTCTTCTTAATGGTAATGCAAAGAAACAATATTTTGTTAGAAATATGACTAGGGGTGAGACACTCAAGAAAGTATATAATATTTGGAACTGAACATCTGCCAGAGTGGTTGATGCCATATGACACGGTGACAATACCTCTAAAACTAAATTTGTGTCTGAATTTAACTGATTAAACTCTAAACAAATTAAAAATTTGAAGTAATTATAGATTCATAGGAAATTGCAGAGATACCACAGTTTTATTCACACTTTACCCAATATCAAAACTAGAGATTTGGGTGGCACCTGTGGCTCAAAGGAGTTGGGCACTGGTCCCATATACTGGAGGTGGTGGGTTCAAATCCTGAAAAAAGCTGCAAAAAAAAAAAACCCTAAAGATTTAAAGTTGGTCTGATGTGTGTGTTTCTGAATGAAATGTAATTTATTATTATTGAATGACATAGAATTTTTAGAACTCTGGTTTGAAAATTCTTTTTTGTCAGCAGTGAAAGATGTTGTACCACATCCATTTGGTTTCTACAATTTCCTTTTAGAAATCCTTGTGATTCCAATTTCTTTTCCCTCTGTGCATTGTGCTTTTCAAGATCTTCTTTATCTTTAAGATTTTGCCGTCAGAGTTTTGACTTGGATTGTCAGGTCTGTCTGGATGCTCCCTCATCCCTCAGTTCCCAGTGCTAAGAATGAGAATTGGTACCGAGTCAAGCTGATGACGGAGAGATCAGAGACAAAGTAATAAAGTAATCACACACACAGTTATTGCAAAGCTAAAGTATGTCTCAGAGGGAGAGATGGGTTGTTCTCCCATGAGTGAAAAAGACCCCAAAGTCTGAGCACATAGTCTTTCATATGCTCACTAGTTTGTTCCACCTTTTTCCTGGCAGGATGGGCTGTCATTTCCCTCCTTTGGGGTCATGCACAGGTGGGGTCATAAAACAGATTACATAACAGGTTGGTTACATAACATTTTCCTTACTATGTGTGGGCCTTCCCAGAATCCTTCATGAAAGCTCCACCCATACTATGCTAATTATATGTTAATGACTCTAGGTCATTAAAGGTCACTCCAAGCTCCTTACTGTGTGTGTTCCCAACAAATTCACAATTTGGTTCCTAGCTACCATTCTGTTCCTATTCTCTGCCCTTAGCCACTTCCTTGCCACTTGTTACTCTCTGCCAGATGTAATAGGATGTGTCTTGTGGTAGTTATTTAGGTTTATGTTGCTTGGGATTCACTCAGCTTTGTTAATCTGTTGGTTTAGATTTTCTGCAATAATTAGAAAAATTTAAGCTACTATGTTTTCCAATACTTTTTTAACCCAACCCTTTCATGCCTCTCTTTCTGGGATTCTGGACACACATGTTATATTTTTGATATAGTTTCAATTGTCCCAGAAATAGTTTTATGTGTGCAATCTACTTTCTGTTGTTCAGACTAAGTAATTTCTATTGTTTTATCTTTAAATTTATTGACACTTTTTTTCTATCAAACTTCCATTCTCCTATTGAGTGCGTGTAAGTTTTCCTTAAATAATCTAATAAGCAATATACCTATGTTCTGATGGCAGTAAGCAACCACAGTTGCTTTGAGGTTGAGCATTAAAATAAAATCACTTTTCTCATGTCACATTATGCTTAGAGTCCTCAAACAATGTTTAAATTCATACAAACCAGCTGTCAATTAAATGCACATTCAGTCATATGCAGCCAGAATCCTCACACACTCATGTTCCAAAATGGTCCCTTATATACATGGAATTAATTTCAGTTTAAAATTGCAAAAAAATGTTACTTTTCAGAAACATTTAAACACTATAGTATATGAATAATTCACACTATGAAAAGTTTATGATACCCCTTCCGGTTGTCTCCAGCCAGTTCCTCACAGGAATACCTTGCCCCAGAATTTAATTCATATAATGCTCTGCAATAGTCGTTAATATCTGCTAAGGGTGTTCATTTTAATATAATTGCATGTGTTCTCATAATTATTTTCAGTGAAACAGTAAAGTGTGATATTAAGCATTAAGGGCTTTGTCAATATTTTTCAAGAGTTAATAAATGATGATAGCATCTAAGGAACTCAATAAAAACACTAAGCTCAGATAAGTTAAAAATAAATTATATCATTTGTCCATTCATATTTCTTATAAACAGCATTTTCTTATTTTTAGAAATATGCAGTATATCCACAAAGTAAGATATATCCATCAATATATCTATAACAAGTCTGCAAACACTTAGACATTCCATGTATGTTTAAAATGCCAAACTATCACCGTTGAACAAAGTTACTGACATTTCAGCAGTACTTCAGATCATGGCAGCTTAATGATAGAAGATCCTGAGTTTTTAGTGCAGTACACATTAAGGGGGAACAATATTAAGCAGCAACATTCCTCTAAAGCAATAATAATAGGGTTAAAAATGAGATTAATAGAAGGGAGAGGAAGGAAGCTAAGAGAGTGCAGGGAGAGAAGGAGCCAGAAAGTGGGGCCATTCAGTGTTCCACAAGGACACTTGTACAGTATTGGTGTAAAGAGGGGATACTTTCCATGTAACCTTCAGTCCAACGAGCTATTCTCTTTCCCTCAGATCTGGGGTTGTCCATCATGCCTCTCCCATGACAGCAGCGGGGTTAAGCCGTGGCAGCATCACACACATCTGCAGACCGCATGGCCTGTCTTACCACAAATCCTAATCCCCACACATATTGTGATTAATAGCTCAGTAGAAAAGTGAGTAAATAGTGAGGCAATAGAAACAGCAGGTGTATCTGTTTGTTTTTTTTTTTAGAGACAGAGTCTCACTTTGTCCCTTGGTAGAGTGCTGTGGCATCACAGCTCACAGCAACCTCCAGCTGTTGGGCTTAGGTGATTCTCTTGCCTCAGCCTCCTGAGTAGCTGGGACTACAGGCGCCCGCCACAACACCCGGATTTTTTTTGTTGTTGCAGTTTGGTGGAGGCCAGGTTCAAAGCCACCACCCTAGGTGTATGGGGCCGGTGCCCTACTCACTGAGCCACAGGTGACGCCCAGGTGTATCTGTTTTACAAGGAAATGTTAAATAGTAGTCACTGTGATTAACGGTCAAACCCAATTCAAGAAATCCATAGCCAAATGTCAAATAATGGGGAAAAAAAAAAAAAACAGCAACAAAACAAATAAACTACAACAAAGACACCAGGCAAGAACAAAATAAGACATTTTCTTGGTCCTAAGTTTTCACAGCTGAGTTTGGAGATTACTTTCCTTTTCCTGTTTCTTTAACAATTGGCAAGTCTGTTAAAATAAGACCTCATTTCATTTGATTTGTATCAGAATGAATGGGAGTACCGTGTACCCCAAGCTTTGTATTCTCAAAGTACTTCATTTTGAGACTTTTCTTGTAATGTCACACAGATATGCTGACCAGAGGGAAACAAGGAAAGGTGTGTGTGACATTCCAAAATGTTTTCGTTCCCAATCTATACTGCCTTGGGGGTACCATGAATTCATAATTTATCTTTTTAAAATAAATTGTTGAACTATTTTGTAAAGAGTACACTTCCATTACATCCATATATTCATCAGAAAAAGTATTCAGAATGAATACTTTAAAAGGATCTCATTAACCACCTCAGTGTAAAGGGTAGAACGTTTGGTGCTTTTAGCATCTAGTCCTGCATCAGGCCGTCCAGCAGGCTTGCTGCCCACTCGATGTCCTGCCTCCACCTCCTGGTCCTCGTGGGCCGGTGATATCAGACTTACTTTATTTTATTTTACTAAGAAATGCTAGTGGTGGTGGTCACTGAAATGGAGTTCCCTTGTGGGAATAAAATGACGGCCTCTTTTCTTCCTACAGAAAAGACAAGGTTGGGGCAATATGGTTCTTATTCTGATATTTACCAAAATCCTTAAGAAAAAAGGACTTGTAGTTAATGTCATGCTGTATGATGGCTGTCTAGAAAGTAACCAGCCATCATGTAATATGAAGAATTGACGGAAAATAGTATATTAATAAAATAGTATAATAGCAATGTGTGTGTGTGTGTGTGTGTGTATATCTCAATGGTAAATGGACATTCTTTTCTCCTACATTCATATTCATGCTCACAAATGCAATTTCCTACACATAAGATTACTGTTTTGTTTAATGAATTCCATAAAGGCTATAATGTGTGGTTGCTTTTTCTCAAAATCAATTGACTGTATGAACTAACTCTCAAGTTATATTAATATAGTAACTTTCCCAAAGGGAGTGGACTAACTAAAAAAAATTACAGTCCAAATTTGGATTGCAACTGGATTGGAACTGGTAATAATCACCTTTCTGAAACTAGTGCCTGTGTAGAGTGCATCACTTATACCAGAGTGTCCTTGAGAACCAATCTGGCCTCAAGTATTTGTCACTTTTATGACAAAAATTAATAATAGTTGACATTGTAATTGTATCGGGGATGGAGAAAGCTGGTGGAAAGTAAACCCTGAATGTTCATTCAGAGATAAATCAGGCAAAGAACTGGGAAAGCATCCAAAGGTGCAGAGACAGAAATGGCTATTTTCCAGTTCAAACTAAAGGCAAAATTGAAATGAGAAGAACGGGATGTATGTTCCACTTTGTCCTCCTCCAGAACATGAGCTATCCCCACTGATAATATGAGCTATCTGGTTTGTGCGCCACATGATTTTATGAGTTCATCAGCAATATTCGTTTATGAAGCTGGTGACCAATAAACTTCAATTGCAGTCATAGCAACTGAGGATAACAGAACCAGATACTTTCTTCCCTGGTTTATTAGAGAGGCATATAAGGAGATGAATGCCAGCTCATTTCAGCACAGAAAGGATTTTCTTCACTAAACTATTATTTTTGAAATTCTCTCCTGCCTTTTATTGTTAAGTCTAGATTTCTGGTGGTTAGAAAACTAGGTTTGCCTTCTGAATGTCTTTGAGAGGCATATTATTTGAGAAATGTTGATAATTGAGTGTCATATAAAATATTAGCATAGTTTTTGTATAACTTTGTTTCCATAGCCTCAGGTGTACACACATTTATAATTTATGATAAGTGTAACTATTAGCCCAGGGGTGGAGGACCTTTTCATGGTGGAAGTCTCCACTTATATAGCTGTAATCAAATAAGATCACATTCAAGAAACTTCAATCGGATATACTTCAAAATGTGCATTATTTTGTAAAAATCTAACTACTATGTACTTAATAATTTCAAAAAATAAAAACTATTTGTTAATTTTTAAGTAAACTAACTGTTTAATGACTTGGTTCGGTCTCCTTTTTGTTGGAAAACATTTGAATGCTGGTTGCAGAATGGAGGTTCACAGTTTCAGTTGGTTCTCTTTGGGTGTCAGTCATTTCTGACTTTGTGTGTCTTTATTTGGGCTAGGTAGAATGTAGATTTGTAGGAATAAGTGGTTGAAAAGCAACGAAGTATTTTTCAGGTATGTGGTTGAAGGTGTGGGTATTCTACTGCATTTTCTCATATCTTAAATAGATCTTTCTTAGTATCAATGACTTTAAAACATCATCTGCCGACAACTCAATCAGTTTCATCGGTAGTTCTTTTTTTTTCTTTTTTCATCGGTAGTTCTTTAGATGCCTTGGTGATATCAACTAGGTGAGGCTGAAATACTAATTTGAGTGTGATGTGATGATTATCAAAGTCAGTAAGCATTTCGTTGTACATAGTATTCTGCAATTAACATGTGTCTAACACCTGTGTCCTCTTCAAATGATTCATGTTTATCATCGTGCTTCTCAATGACCTTCGTTAACTGAGGATGATGTAAAATTTCATTCTGAAGAAGTGTTTTGAAAAAAGATAGCTTATTTCAAAGTGCTTGGAGATTTTTGTTTTTGCCACATATCACATGTAGACTTAGTCTCACCTTGAAAAGAAACATTCAAGTCATTTTGATTTGACATGATTTCACACATAAATGCTTCATTCCTATAGAAATCTTTCAATAATTCACATTGCTGATTCTATTCTTAATAAAAGTTAATTACCTGATCTTTTGTTTCCCTTTTATTAAGTCATATATACATAGATCATGAATACATGAATGCCTATGTGGGATTCAATATGTTGATTATTTGTACAAATTGGAGCGCTTACATCCAATTGATTAACATAGCTTTTAATTATCTGATCTTGAAGAGAGGAAATTTTGGCCAACACCTGTACCTGTGATAGCCAATGCACTTTAGAATGATATAGAAAATCCACACCGAATCCTTCAACTGTGGCTTGTTATGAAGCTGATGAGGCCAGATGCCCTGTTGCATTTTGCATGAATATAGGTATTCATGTTGCAAAGTGTCACTTAAAATAGTAGCTTTAGCACAGATATTTTGCTGATGGAAGATACAATGAAAATAAGTGAGAACATTTGGATCTGTTAATACATTTTTATCTGTGCAATAAATCCTTCATGTTTTCCTGTCATGGAAATTACACCATATGTATACACACTAAATTTACCAAATTCAGTCCAACTCGGTGGCATTTATCTTGAAAGTTGTTGAAGATTTCCGTTGCCTATGTTCAATTCCCAAGACTGCCCAAAGCCAGTAATTTTCTGTAGTAAAAAAAAATCTTCTGTTATTACCCAAATGCACCATAAAATGGTGCAAATGCACCAAGTTGGCATTGGTTAATTCATCCACAGCAATTGAATAATACATATATTCCTTTTGAAATATTGCATGAAGTTGTTCAGCTAAGTTGAAGGCTAATTTATGTTTCTGGTCAGTTTTGGTTAAAGAGGCAGTTGTTTGTATTATTTTTTTTTTTATATCTATGTCCCAGTTTACCTCTTTATTATTATTTTTTCTTTTTTACTTTTTATTAATATTAAATCATAGCTGTGTATATTAATGCGATCATGGGGCACCATACACTGGTTTTACAAACAGTTTGACACATTTTCATCACACTGGTTAATATAGCCTTCCTGGCATTTTTTTAGTTATTGTGTTAAGACAATTATATTCTACATTTACTAAGTTTCACATGTACCCTTGTAAGATGCACCGCAGGTGTAGTCCCACCAATCACCCTCCGTCCACCCATCCTTCCCCCTCCTTCCCTTCCCTCTCCCCATTCCCCATATTCATATGAAAGTTGTTTGTATTTTGCAATGTTGTCCGAGTCTAAGCATCCTACAACTTGGACAATGCATTCTTTCACAATTTCTATAGCACTGAATGGCTTCCTTTTTTACCCACCCCACATCCCCCCAAGTAATAAGCTGCTTTGTAAGTTGCTTCAGTGGCATTATTTCCAGGTCTTACTGTTTCTCGAAAGAATTTTTTTGCTTTTCCTTTTCATCTTGTAATTTCTGCCATACAACCTTTCATGCCTCTCTCTCTAACGTAAAATATTCGTCGTCCTTATGAGTATCATACTGGTGATTAAGCACTGAATTTCTTTAATGTTGACATCGCCGTATTGTAAAGCAAGTAAATCATCTTATTTTTAGCAGAAACAAGATAATATTGCCATTCCCAATCCTCATTGTCAAATCTGCTTTTTTTCCTTCACTGTTTTCTTGGTGTTCTTGGAGATGATAGGCTGTTGAGCAGACAGAAACAAAAAACATTCAGTTGACTGGTGCAACTATTCACAAATTCCACCTCAAACAGAAACATAGTGTTACTACTGTCAGAAGCTGATGAGACTGGCACACTTGACCCCTTTAAACTCTCACCAAACAACCTCATGCGATAGTGGCTCCAATCAGGTGGAGGAAGTTAGAACTAAATTATGAGATGTGTCAGTTGTCAATGTAGCTCTTATGCTCTAATGCTCTGCTTTTGCTGAAACTTATTTTACTCTTTGGTATTTTAAATATAGTCATTTTAAAAAATACAAACAAAAATGTATTAATAAAAATAAAAGGATTTGTTCTGTAAAATTTGGATTCAGTCCAAGATCACACCTAAGAACCTAGAAGGCCACATGTGGCCATAAGGCTATAGGTTCCCCACCCCTGAGCCAGACAGTCACGTCAAAAAACAATGACGCAGACCAGGTCACCTTCCAGAGACCATTCTAGACCTAGAAAGCAGAGACTGACACCACTCCGAATATCAAAAAAGAAGGTAGAGAGAGATGTAAAACTATAGACATTTAACTACTCTAAGTTCAATGGCTACTGGTGGCTGCCTAAGAAGAAAATCTAGTGGTTGTAAGTTGCTTCTAAAAGGCATCTTTCCAAGGGATGCAGCCAGGTTTGGGGACCTCTGGACCAATAAGAACGTGCTCACCTCTAGAGGGTATTTTATGGCATGCTCCTTCACGTCTTCCACCAGCATTATTTAATTCCACTTGTTTCTTATTCCTCTTCACAACTTGCTCAGACGTAAAGGATAAAGGATATCTAATGGTGATTCTCATCTTTTTTTTTTTTTCAAAGCATCATTTTAAAATATCAGTTTAGGCCGGGTACATGTGTTCAATCCAATTCCAATCAGCCTTTCCACCTGATGGTAGCATGTAAAGAGAGAGCAAGTTCCTGTGGAACAACTGGTTGTAAAGTCTTTCATTTATATTAAATGTTAGGCTTAAAATGTTCACATGAGATATTAAGAAATAATTCTTTATGCGTGCCTTACTGGCCCTTAAAAAGCATGACTTTTTCTGAACCAAGATGTTTCTTTTCACATCAAAAAGGGATGTTTTGTACCCCTATTTTCTGTAACTCTTTTCTTTAATAATTAGTACTCGTAAATATATTCATCTTTCTTCCAATATAGCATGGGATTTTGGTTTCTTGCAAGTGTCCCTAAACTTCTATCTCCTGAGGAAAAAGGCTGACATTGTTTTCATCTAGCAAGCTGCCTTAAGTTCCCAGAAGAAGACCTTGTGCAATTTGTTTCTGGCAGTCCGTATGTTGTGATTGTCTGTTGCTACCTCTTTCTCGAGCTACTAGTATTTTTAGTCCTAGTAATTGTGAGACGTAAGTTTCAGAACAGATTACATAAATTATTTAGCTTTAGTTGGCATTGTTAGGAAGTTTCTGGTTTCTTGGAGTAAGAAAGGCAAAGTTGTCTTAACGCAAGATGCATAATGGTTTAGGCACCAGCGTCCCTTTTCCCAGGCCTATTTAGCATGTGTATAAATTGTTCACAAACCAAGAGAAGAGAAAACACACTGGAGTGCTATTACAACCCAGGTGCTGCGCCCATGGAGCTTGGGATGAATTTCATTACAGAACTACTCACATATTTTAAAACCACGAACCCATTCAGGTGTCTGGGCAATGCAAAAGACAATTAAAGACTATAGGCACAGAATCCTGAAACTTTTATTGATCATAATTGCAAAGAAAGAGTTTATGGAAATGTTAAAATTTGAAATCAAATTCAAAACATATTAGCACTGAGACCAATACATAGTCACTCCTGGAATCTTTCTTTTTCTCTATAAGATTCTATTCATTTGGTAAATTAAATCCTAAAAAACTCTAAGATAATTATAGGGTTAAATTGTTTGCTCCTTATGTTATCACCCTGGTTTTGCCTTTATTAACACCAGAGAATCAAAGCTATGGCAGATGAAATTTAGTTCAAAACTTCAGTAAAATTTTGTCTTCTTAATCCAAATTTGAAATATTTATTCTGATTCTTGGTATTATTTAGTTTACCACTTTTCTCCAATTAGTTCCTCAAATCAACAACTTCAAAAGAGGAAAATAATACTGATAACACTGTCCCTAAATGTCTTTCAGGGAAATGTAAGTCTCCTTCCATGCAAGTGAAATTGGAATTTTCAGTGAAATAATTTTTTTAAGTGAAGGAATTTTTTTTTTTTTTTTTTTTTTTGAGACAGAGTCTCACTTTGTCACCCTCCAGAGAGTGCACAGCATCATAGTTCACAGCAACCTCAAACTCTTGGGCTCAAGCAAGTCTCTTGCCTCAGCCTCCCCAGCAGCTGGGCTACAGGCATTCCCCATAACGCCCGGCTATTTTTAGAGATGGGGCCTCACTCAGGCTCAGACTGGTCTCAACCTGTGAGCTCAGGCAATCCACCTGCTTCTGCCCTCCAGAGTGCTAGAATTACAGGCATGAGCCACCACAACCATCCTAAAGTGAAAGAACTTTTTAAATGTGTAGCTGTGTCACTGTTTTATTATCTGTTATGTCTACACTTTCTCTGAAGATAGTGTTAAAAGCTCCATTTCCCTGGATTTTCAAGTATGTCCTTGCTTCCCTGACTCTACTCCTGACAGTTCCTTGACCCTTCCTACTTCTTCCTTTTTGAATATTCTTGAGCTTTTAACATTCAAAATAAATACCAACTCCTCCTTTAATCTCGCACACACTGTTTAGGTCTACAATGGTCTCCATCTGTCCAGCAACTTTCAAACATAGAAGTCTGTACCATTTTGTGGACTTACATATCCTGGAGTCTCTGATTGTCTTCAGATACTCAAAAATATTTTCCATATTATTTATGGAATCCTTCACTATAGGGAAAATATTATATTAATATACATAAATTTATACATACATACAATATATAGATAAGAAATATATATTGTGTATTTTGTTTTTTCTTTAATTTCATAATACTTAAACAGAAACAGAGATATAATTATTATTAAATAATACAGAGTCTTATAACTCTAGTTCTAGAATTGATATATTTCAATACATGCATATTTATAAGTATATATTACACACATATATTCTGCACTGATATTTTAGGTGCATTATAAAACATGTAAAAAGATTAATATCATCGTATTGTTATATTATGGTTTGATATAAATGAAAGTCTAATATATTTTTCCCAAACTTTAGTAGACCACCCTTAGTACTGACTTTGGAGATCACTGGTTTGGAACAGGTAATTTCATAATGGCCTGTGAGGAGGTCAGCAGTTTTTACAAAGATGCCTTAGACACTGTTTAGAAGTTGAAAAGGGAATGGAAGTGAGAGCTCTGATTTTTTCTGTTGTTACCCACCTACGTTCATTTGTTTTGGATAACCTCCATTTTTTACTTTTTTTTCACACTAGAGATTTACGAAAAGCTATTTTGAACAAAGATTTTAATTGGAAAATAATGTTTTAAAATCAAGACATGAACCACTTTAAGATAAACAATACACAGAACAAATGTGAAATGATTTATCAAGGTCACACCAATTTAAAGGCTAATAACAAACTCTTGGCTGCTTTGCAACATAGCACATCGCATTCCACTTATTTAATAAATATTTTCAAAGACTGTTATTTAACAGCACAGAGATTCTTGGTCTGTTGCTTTTGTGACTGTATCATTCTTTCACCAGACATAAGGGAAAATAGTAAAATCTACAGAATCGTGTTTAAGAAATTATTTTAAAGCTACAAAGTGAATTTATGTAGGAAATAATTTTTTTAAATACTGTCAAAGGAATGATTGATTTCATAAACAAAATATGTTACTCAGCAGTTTTGAAAAAGACTGAAAAATGAAATATATAAGAATTCAATTCATTAGCATAGAGGCACCAAAAACAATTAAAGATAACAAATAATAACAAATAATAAGCTAAAAAAATTTCCTCATAAATAATAAACAAATACTGATTTTATAATAAGCAAATACTTGCTAAACATGTAACCTTCTCCTATAAATCAGTATAAATATGACTATTGCTCAAAGTGAGGAAAAGATATATGCATCTCATAGTAGAAGAAATACAATTAGTCCATAAATATATCAAAGTAATCAAATGCAATTTAAAGCAAAAAAATGCCATTGTTCACTCAAATGGATGCAAATTAAAATACTGATTTTATTTATGATTCAAAAACAATATGGGAACATTAGCACATCCCTACACTAATATGAGAAGTGTAATTTGAGAAAATTTTGAGAAGACAATTTGGAAATGTCACTTGAAATTAAAGTATGCGTATTCTTTACCCCAGAATCCTACTTCTAGTAATTATTAATATCACTGCAGAATATTATACATTTGCAGAAAGCTATATTATATATCGTGATTTATCAATGAAAAACTATGGAATAGGTGTATAGAGAGGAATATAAAACATATTATGATACATCCATTTTATGGAATGCTGTAATGATTTAAATTTTTTTTTATGTTTTATGAGATGAAAACATACTTACCTGGTGAAAAAAACAATTCACAGCCATTTATGTGGTTAGATCTGATTCATGTACTTCTCCATACTTAAACGACATAAGAATATATGGATTCAGTTTTATGAATATGTGTGTTTGTATGTGTGTGCAGACCCAGAAGTTTAACAACAATGACTCATGACGAGAAGGGAAGGATTCAGAGCAGAGATGCTCTGGTTCTTTATCCTGTTTTTCTTTTTGTTTTAACTGTTACAACAAGGCTGCTTTCTTTTTGTAGAGTAAATATCTATCGCGCACACACTCAAATAGAGCCATTGTCTTGTTGCACATATACACAAACTGTACATACAAACACACACTTAGACTTAACTATTTAAATTAAAGATAATAAAACAATTGGTTTGGAGACTTAGCTAACAGTATTTATAATTATAATGGAGGATAAAAAGGTCTTTGAAACTTTTCTTTCTTTGAAAACAAAAATCTTTCTTGATTTCATCATTTCTTTGTGACATACTAATCATATAAACCCGTAGAAAAGAAAGGTAAGAAATTAAGGGAAATAAGTGCTTATACACGAAACAATAGGTCAGATATTTATATAATCTCATTTGACTCTCATTTCATTATAGTGAGGAAATTTTTCTATTTTTCTTTTCAGACAAAGCAGTGAACAAAGCAGCTCAGTCACCTGCTCAGGACTACATAGCTAGTGAACTCTAGAGCCAGAATTCTAAATGAGATTTACTCTCAAACCCACTTTCCTAGTCAAACCTCATGGGGAACAGCACACTTAAATTGGAATCTAAGAAACAGTTTAAAGAAGGGTTTATTTATAAAACTTTGGATATGATGTATGGAAACCACAAGAGATCATGCCTTTTTCAGGACTGGTAACCTCCAAGAGCCTGAAAGGGCAGCGAGCACGTGTGGTTGCAGGAACTGGAGGTCAATAATGAAAAGAGCGACCTTCCATCTAAGATATTACCTTTCCTAGGAAACACTAATCACCTAGAGAAATACAATTTCCATGTGTTGAGGGATTCCTCTTGCAGTTAAATCTGAGGCTAATTTTAGCATATCAGAATGAACTGGAAATAAAACGTCTCAAGTCTCCATTCTAGGTTTCATTGCTAATTTCCAAGTATTGCCACGTGAAGTTTTTATTCCCTGGCACAAGACATTGCAATATTAGCTTAAAACCTTTTTTTTTTTTTTTTTCCTCTTAAATGAATGTCCGTAGTGATATTGTAAATGCATTGGCAGGGCCTGGTCTCCAGGATCATTCATTAGTTGTGTTAGCTAAGAAATTTGTTCTGCCTTTTCCTCATTCTGCTGCCTGATTTGAGAATAGTTCATTGTTTATTAGGATCTCATCAGGAGATGAAGTTCAGAAGGGAAGTAATTAGAAACTCAACCACTGATTTGGTTCCTACTGTGGTAAATATATAGGAACTTAAAAAGGGGAACCTTAAAAAGTAGGGGGGAAAGGTCTTTAAACATTTCTATAATCTCCCCTGCTCTCTGTATCAGGTGAGGATGCAGTGAGAGGTTCTGTCTGTGAACCAGGAGATGGGTCCTCACCAGATACTGAATCTGCTGGGCACTTTGATCTTGGATTTCTTGGCCTCCTAATGGTAAGAAAAAAAAAAAATTCTGTTGTTTATAAGCCACCCAGTCTGTGGTATACTGTTATAGCAGCCTGAAAAGACTACTGTAAAACATCAAGATTAAAGGAAAAAGCCTTTAAAAAACAGCAAACAAGGAAGATGATGTGCCATATAAAAAGGAAGGTCTTGGCTGGACATGGTGGTTCACACCTGTAATCCTAGCACTTTGGGAGGCCGAAGCAGGAGGATCGCTTGAGATCAATGTGAGCACGAATAATATCTCATCTGTACAAGCAATAGAAAAATTAGTCAGTCAGCTGAGCCTACAGTCCCAGTTCCTCGGGAGACTGAGCAAGAAGATCCCTTGAGCTGAGGATAACAGGTTTGAGGTTACAGTGAGCTATGAAAAGGGAAAGCAAGGCAAGTAAGAAGGAAGGAAAGAAAGAAGGAAGGGAGGGAAGGAAAGGTAAGGAAAAAGGAAAGGGGAAAGGAAAGGAAAGTAAGAGGAAATATATCCCAGGTTAAGACAATGTAGCAAGAATATCCACCCAGGGAAGGGAGAAGGAATTAGCCAGCTCTAGGACACTTTCCCAGAACCCACCCATTCTTCTGTGTGATTTTTGGAACAACTTATGAATGAGCTGTAATACTCAGTTGAATCAAAACCAATAACAAGAGCAACAATAAAATGATCTGTACACTTGAGGACCAGAGGGGGAAAATGATGAAAATATAAGGAATGGCTCTAAAAAAAAATAATAATTCTATAATACCATGTGAACAAAGGATGAATTGAGCATTGAGACACGTAGAAGCTATTTATGAGAGGAAAAACCCTATACTGGTAAATGGAGTTTGTGTGATAAGACAATGTTTTATTTATTTATTTAAGCCATCCTTATGGCTCAAAGGAGTAGGGTGCCGGCCCCATATGCCGGAGGTGGAGGGTTCAAACCCAGCCCTGCCAGAAACTGCAAAAAGAAATTTTCATTTTATTTAATGAAAAATAATGTGTAAGAGGATGGTGAATTATATTCTAAAAGTTGCAAGGAACCTGAAAAGAAAATATGTGAGGCTTACTTTAGGGTAAATAGGAAAAAGGAGGAAAGCACAACAGCTAGTTAGAGAAGAATGTATAGCAAGCAAAACTCAAAAATATTGAGCATTAATATTTTTGATATTAGAAAGAATTTGTCTTTAATATCCATTTTGAATAACAAAAGGAGATCAAAGTACACTAAAGGACTGTGGCCTTTTGTAAGAGAAGCATTATCTAAATACAGATGTACTAACTTAAAAAATTAAGAAAATATTCTTACCTTTGAATTCTAAACATACATCTCATTATAATAGTTTTCAAACACTTATGAATAGACTATGGAATATGTAAATGTTCCCCACAATGATTTGGACCTTTCCTCATAAATGTACCCACAATCTGGCTTACCTATTTACGTTCTGAAAATTTTCCTCAGCTCTAAATATACCTGCTATTCTCTACATGAGTGGCCAAGTAAGCAATCCTATCTTTCCTGCGGGGACAAGGAGGCAGATATTTAAGCATGAGTCTGGTCATTGAAATTTGTTTTAGTGCCAAGGATAAAAGATGGCAGGTGCAATACTGCGTGGACCTTGTCCATGTCATCACCATTCCCTAAAGCAGGTAATAGAGCATTATACATGTACATTTGAATCTAATCTCCCACTGACTAGCTATGCGACTGAGTATAGTCTTCAATTAAGCTCTTTCATTCTAGTTTTTATATCTGTAAAAGTTGGAATAATAGATAAATTGATATGTAAATAGTAGATAAATTGATAGCACTTCACAATGCCAGAGGGTGGGACAGAAAAGCCCTGGCACTCATTCTGCACCAGGCACTGCAGAATATTAACTCATCTAATCCTCCCAGCAACCTGTAAAGTGGGGACTATAATTCATTCCAGTTCATAGACAAGGAAATTGAGGTACAGAGATATTAAATAACTTTATATATCAACTCTGAAGAATCATCAATTAAAGAATAGAGACAGTTTTTTGAATTTGCTATAAATAATTTTCAAAACCTGAAAATTGCAAAATCAAATTTAATATTTCAATAGCATACATGCTACTCAAATAAGTTTTCCACTTGTTGATGCAACATTATTCCAAGTAGTTTTTTTGATGCTGGAGAAACTCTAACTAACTTCCACTTTTTAAAATGGATTTACTATTTCATCTCTAAGGGATATTTGGCAAGTGTTCATAACATATTGTAGGGAAGCACCTGTGCCTCAAAGGAGTAGGCTGCTGGCCCCGGGGTGGGTTCAAACCCAGCCCGTCAAAAACTGCAAAAAAAAAAAAAGATATATATATAGTAACTTCGTAACTGATAAACTAAGGACACCCTGCTCTATGACTCCTATAATCTTAGCTGAAAGCTTTCTGATAATCAGTTGTATTTATTCCTATATTTATTTATTCTATTGTACCTATATAAACCTGACCATGTGGCTACAGATTTTCATACAAACTGTATCATTCAATTAAACATCATACAAACCAATACATGTGAGTGTGAAATGTAATCATTGTTTTCATATGAGAAATTGCATGATTTGGTACTATTTGACAAATTGAGTTGATTTTTTAAAAAATCACATTGAATTTCATGTGAATGAGCCAAATGTAAAAATTTGTGGAAGGACTCCTATCATTATATCTATTGTCAAAAAAAAGAACAATTTATATACATTTAAGTGTTTCTGTTTCAGCACAATGTTTAAGTGTGACCCATTTCAGAGGTTTCATCTCCTATTTACTTGTTCAATTAACAGAAAAAGGTAGGTTCCAATTTCATAAAAAAGTAGGATTTTTCTGTAAATACTTACTTATTATGACCTACTAAAGTTTATCTTAAAGATCTGGTACATTCAATTTCCAAGTGATAGTTCCTTTGAAAGAAGGCTTTTGCACTAGCTATAAATCTATCAATTTATCTATTTATAATTATTACTAAGAAAAGTTTTATGAATAATCTTTGAGATTTGCTTTATGAATTGCTTTTAAAGACATAGAAAAAATATATTTCATCATATTATTGGCAGTCTATATTATCTTTATAACAATGTTACGTACAAACCTGGGAACCTATACCATGCTCATATTTCTAAAATGTAAATACAGTTCAGTAGAACTGATTCCAAAGAAGTCGGACCTCTATTAAGTGATGATATACCACAGACTCTATAGATATTTTCAGTAAAGTTTATCAAATTATGTCTGAAATTAAAACTTTTGTTTTTTATGTATAAAGTCTATCAAGGTAAATATTTTATAGGGAGCACTTTTTGCTATGCTTGCTTAAAATAAAGTCACATTCTCTTATGTCACTCCTTATTCAATTAATTTATTTTCACATTGTAAAAATTATTTAAAATATCATTTATCCTAGAGAAAATATTTATTTCAAATGAACATTGAAATTTCCCCTTAAAAATGTTTTTAGTTTGGGAGGACATTAACTCATCATGGTAGCTAGCAGAGTTCTAATATTTTGGGCCTTTGCTGATACATATTGAAAGGACAGCTATTTCTATTGTATTTATTCTATAGGTCTCATTTTAAATTCAAAATGCTGTCCCTGACCATGTGGCTGCAGGTTCCATACAAGGCACATAGAAATTTTAGTTGTCTAGAATAGTACCTCTTTTACTATGAGTAAATATTATTTGCATTTTGTATTTAAGTAGTTTTGTTTAAAGCATAAATAAGAGAAGGCAAACCTTATTGGACTTCACAGCCTTAACTTTTGTATTTCTCCCAAATCTCAGGTCAGAACTGGTCTTTTATACTGCTCTCTGACTCTGCCAGAGTATGACAAAAGCTGGAAATAATAGAATTACTTGTTTTTGTGAAGCAAAACATGCCCGCCCCAAGGCAAAGTTGTGAAAGGAGGACAGATAGAGTAAAAGAAGGAAGAGAAATGGGAGAAGGATGTAAGAAACAGGAGCAGGAAAGAAAGAGAAGAACATATCTCCATCATATGTGATGATATTTAAACTCATGAAATAATAAATGATGAAATGTGTACAAAGAATAGATGAAATAATGAAAATAGCAATTAATTTGTGTATTAATCCATGAATCATGGGGTAAATAAAAATTCAAATTAAGATGCCATGTCAATTACTAAGTTTCCATATTTGTTTTGCAAAAAAAAAAAAGGTATTTTGAGGTAGATAATTTCAGGAAGTTGTCTGTAAGAGATAGCACTTTCTAACCAGATTGAACAAGCTAAACAAGTAAAAAAAAAAAAATTATTTAGAAAATTAGTTCATTCTTAAACTGAGAGACTATATTTAGTGACTTAAAGATAAATCCATACATCTAGAGAATTTAGATCTGAAGAAAACTGTGTTTGGGGAATAAACTTTGGAGATAATCATAAATTCAAAACTTACAATGTACCTTTAAGAAGATAAATTCTCAATTAAAGACTAAGGCAATTAGCAAGAAGAGATTAACAATTACTGTTTGATTAAGCTTTTGATCAAATTCATCAAAGTCACATCTTCAAAGTCTTAGCAGAGAAGATTACAATTATCTGCTTGTTATTTGAGCATTTGGTGATAAAATAGTGAGGGTTTTCCATATAGACCTTCATTAATGATAAACCTCTAAAGGAATAGTTCCCTGTCCATTATCTAATCTGTACCCTGCTAAGGGAAGTTAAATTTAGATAAGATTCTCATGTCAGAGCAAGAAATTGAAGTACAAAAAATAATTAATAGCCTTATGCCATGAATTAGAGCTCAAAGAAGATACCATTTGTGTCCCATCATTCACATCAGTCAAAGCAGGATACACAATTGCCTATTCCTGAAGTCTGAAGGGCAATGGGAAAGGCTAATAATGTTTTCCATCAGAAATGTCTGTGACGCATTCATTCTTCCAGATCAACAAGACCCTTGAAGACCAAAGGAATCCAATATCTTAACAATTGTAGTAAGATTAACTTACTAATACTTTGTTAGCTATAGCAGATAAATCCTCTTAACTACTTGAAAATGTCAGGCACTGATAAAATTGAGTTAAAAATATCTATTTTGGTATATTAGACAGGCATGTCGTGAAGAGCTGTTCAGTGTGACTCTGGAATAGCATAAGGCCCTTACCCACATTAAGGAAATGAAGAATTAAGAGTTGGGAATGGCATAGTTAAATAAAGAAGCATGGTAATGGAAGAAATTGTGTTCACTGCTGAGGTTTTCCAAGACTAATCCCTGACAACTGTGTGAAGCTCCAGTGGGTGATGTGACATATGTGACCTCTTACACCTCCCAATGCAAGTTGCCATGATTTATGCAAATTTCTTCCACACTGGATTATCTCTGACGTAAAAAAAAAATTCCTTCAATACATTTATTAAGTTCCGACTAATTTGCAAGCATTATGATAAAATAATAAAACCTTGCCCTTAAGAATCTTAAGAACTACAGAGTTCTCTATCACTTGCCCTTGTACTTTCACATCTACTATAATGATAGAAATACTCACTTAGTTCTGTTTCTCCTGTTAAAAGGTGTTATTCCTCCCATTTTCTTCAGAAGAGGATGATTGTTAACTCATCCTCAATTCTTAAAGCAATAATATTAACTTGAAGAAATGTTCAGAGATCATACCAAGAATTACTATAGTAAATAAATATGAAGAGTCAGTTGGACAAAACGGAACATATATAATTAGTTAATAACTTTGACACTAGGTGCTGAAGGCCTAGAAAAATTGTTCACTCTATGTATTTTCTATAATTTTTTTGTTGAATAAATTAATTAATGAAAATAATACTGCCTCTATCATTAGCCCTATGTGACCTCAAGAAAGTAATTAAATCAGTTAGAGTTTATTTTCTCATTTGTTGTAAAGGCAAAATCCTTGCTCTGCCTACTTCTCATGGTGTAGGTAACACTGAAACTGTTAACCCCAGCAAACACTAGTGATATTGCAGATATCAGGATCCAGAATTCAGGATCCAGTGGGAATGGGTTGGAATCAGCCTCCATGGAGTGAGGTGATTGGGGAACAGGAGGTCATGGGGCTGATGAAGCTGCAGCCACGTGGACAGATGACTGAGGCCTGGACTCACAGAGGGGACCATACACCCCACTCAGGCCCCAGGGACCCATCTGGCTAGCTGCAGGGCCTGTGTCCTCAGAAGCTCCTGCCCCACTGGTTATATGCATGGCCATTTCGGTCATGGCCCTGATGTGGCTGGGAAGGAAGGCTTCCTGAAAGGACCTGTGGAAAATCAGTGTAGACCTGCACTGTCCATTATGGTAGCTACTAGAAATATGTGGTTATTTATCTTCAGATTTAAGTTAATAAAATTTAAATAGCATCCCATATATTTTTTAAATCATCTATATTCATTCAAATTTATGGCACGGATAATTTTCTTACACTGTATTAGAAGCTATTGATCTACTCTCTAATACTGTAAGGGTACACAGGAAAAGTCTTATCCCTCTTCTACATGACAACACTTCAATTACTTTAAGATAGCTGTCATGCCCTGCTGCTTCCAAGTCTTCTAGTTTTCCAAGGCTAAATAAGTATCATCAGTTTCATCAATCATTCCTTCCTGTCAATAGAAATTGGGTATTATTTTCTCCAGGTCAACTCAGCTCCCAAGGGATTAATTTCCAACCTTGAGTTAATCACTACCTTAGACTTCGTGAAGTGCAGGAAGCAAGATCAATAACTTCAATATATTTTTCTGTTAACCAAAAATATGTCAGGGAAGCTATTATTAATAATCAGAGTTGGTGAGCTTCTGTTTTCTACCTACAGACATCAAGAAGTTTTAATGCTATTAAATGTTATACAAAGTCTCCAATAAAAGTCTTTGAACAACCCTTTAATGACTGGCCTTTGTTTATGACAAAGGAATAAGGCAAAGAAAAAGAAAAATATTGTATGACCTTGGGTGTTTTCATAAAAAGTAGAGGGAAAAATGACAAAAACATTAAAATTAAGATGTAAGGGAAAAAATTTTCTTTAGGTTGTGGCTATCACAAAAAAGTAAGAGTTATAAATCATCAGGGGAAAAGTTGGTAATTTGAATTCAATAACATGAACAACATCTTCATAAGAGAAGATTTCATAAAGGAAGAAAAAAGAAAATCCATAAGTTAGATAAAATTATTTTTAAAAACATAAACTGTAAAATATTGGCAGTGAATACAAATAGCTCATATCGAATAAGAATAATTTAAAATGCCCAATATGAAAAACAGGCAAAGGTTTTGAATTCTTAGATAGTCAATTCAAATGGGCAAGAAAAGATGCTCAAACTTACTATTGAAACAGCAACATAAAGTCTAATTAATTAAAATTATACCCATCAAATCTGGAAAACACATGTTAAAGTTTAGTAGTAGAAGCGAATAAACATTAGCTCTTACTGCTAATATAAATGCAAATTGATACACCAACTTTGAGAGCAATTCAGAAATATCAAGCAAATTATTTTTGTAACATGAAAAATTTTAAATAATCTCAACATCCATTGGGAATAGGAAAGAACACATATTGACATGTAATCACAAAGCTGAATATGCTACAATAGTTAAATAAATGGACTATCAGAGTCACATTTGTTAATTTCAACAGTTCTGTAAAATTGTGTTGAATTTAAAAAATATGTACTTTAATCTTAAAAGATTTATGTAAATTCTTGGCAAACCTAATGAGTCACTGAGGAAAGAACATCACCAACACCTAGGTGGAGTTATTTTAGAGGAGAGGCAAGCAATTATCACCAGGAAAAGTACTGGAAGAGGATTTCAACTGATTCTTTAACTTTTTATGTCTTCAGAATATCCCTGTGGGAACAGGGGGAAATGGAATTATTATTCAATGTGTATAGAAATTTAGTTTTGGAAGTTGGAAAAGTTGTAAAGATGTAAATGAATTTGAAGGCATTCATTAAACTTAATGGCATCAAACTGCTCACCTGAACATTACTAAAATCTTAATGTTTATGTAGTCTGTATTTTACCACAATAAAAATATATCTCTGAAGAAAATATGGAAAAATATTAAAATGCATTTAAACTGAATGGTGATTTGTATAAGTGGTTTATTTAAAATTTGTCTAAGTTTTAAAATAAATTATTCCCATAGTTTTCTATTTGAAATATTTGATAAGGCAAAATATAAAACAAAATAATTACAAAAGTATATATTTGAATTATAACCCCTAAGACACAAATTATATTATGAAGAAAAAAGGGTGCTTTATCTACTTAATGTAAATGTTACTAGAATTTTGTATTGAGAATGTTTTCATACATTACTTTCACATGTCAAACATAAAAATAAAATCATATATATGTGTCACATAAATGTCATACATGTATATAATATATACCATGTCAGAAGCCTATACTTCATACACACAAAATAAGCCTGTACCTATACACACAGAAGTCAAATGCTGAATCTAACCAGCATAAATTAAAACTAAGGCTTAAATCATCTCTGTTTTCAATTGTATTTGTAAGTATCAACTAAGATGATATTCACATGTAACTTCATTGTAAGTTTTTCCCATATTGTGCTTATATCAATGAAAGAAACTGATCAATTCTCCTAAAGGATATTGGTTTTTTTTTCTTTTATTAAGTCATATAAACATAGATCATGAATACATTTATGCATTTGTGAGGTACAATGTGTTGATTTTTTACATAAGTTGGAGTGCTTACATCAAACTAATCAACATAGCTTTCACCTCATTTACTTAATTATTGTGTTAAGACATTTATGTTCTATTCTTAACAGATTTGACTTGTACCCTTGCAATATGTTCCATAGGTGTAGTCCCCTGTTTACCTTCCCTCTATCAAACTTCCCTCCTCCCCTCCCATTCCCCTCCACTTCTCTCCTTCATCCTAGGCTATAGTTGTGATCTATCTTTCATAAGAAAGTGTGAGTAATTATAAATTGTTTCCATAAGTACTGAGTACATTGGATACTTTTTCTTCCATTCTTGAGCTACTTTATTAAGTAGAATATGTTCCAGCTCCATCCATGTAAACATAAAAGAGGTAAAGTCTCCATGTTTTTATAAGGCTGCATAGTATTCCATGGTATACATATACCACAATTTATTAACCCATTCATGGGTCGATGGGCACTTGGGCTTCTTCCATGATTGGCAATTATAAATTGAGCTGTAATGAATAATCTGGTGCAAGTATCTTTGTTGCAAAGTGATTTTTGGTCTTTTGGATATACACCTAGTAGAAGAATTGCAGGACCAAACAGCAGTTAGAACCTTGAGTGTTCTCCAAACTTCTTTGCAAAAGGGACATATAACCTTGAGTGTTCTCCAAACTTCTTTGCAAAAGGGACATATAAGCTTGCATTTCCACCAGCAGTGCAGAAGTGTTCCCTTTTCTCCGCATCCACACCAACAGCTGTAGTTTTCGGATGTTGTTATGTGGGCTACTCTTACTGGAGTTAAATGGTATCTCAAAGTGGTTTTGACTTGCATTTCTCTGATGATTAAAGATGATGAGCATTTTTTCATGTCTGTTGACCATGCACCTGTCTTCTTCAGAGAAGCTTCTGTTCAAGTTCCTTGCCCACAATGAAATGAGATCATTTGTTCTTTTCTTATTGATAAGTTTGAGTTCTCTGTGGATTCTGTTTATCAGACCTTTGTCAGAAACATAACCTGAAAATATCCTCTACCATTCTGAGGGCTGTCTACTTGCTTTACTTACTGTGTTCTTGGCTGTGCGGAAGCTTTTTAGTTTGATCAGATCCCAGTAATGTATTTTTGGTGTTGCTTTAATTACCCAGGAGGTCCTCCTCATAAAGTATTCTCCAAAGCCAATTTCTTCAAGTGTTTCTCCTGCACTCTCTCCAAGAGGCTTTATATAGTTTCATGTCTTAAGTTTAAGTTTTTTATCTAGTGAGAGTCAATTTTTCTTGGAGGTGAAAGGTGTGGGTCCAGTTTCAGTCTTCTACAACTCACCAGATAGTTTGCCCAGCACCATTTGTTAAATAGGGAATCTTTCCCTCAGTTTATATTCTGAAACTGTCTGCTGTCTGAATTTCAGTATGTCTTGCCATATTTTGGAAGTTCTCCTTGATTATCTCTTGGAGTAGAGGATCTGTGCCTTTCAGTCAACCTCATCACCTTTAGAATTCCTATAAGGTAAATGTGTGCTTTTTTGGAGTTCAAACAGCTCTCTGAGAAAATGATCTGTTTTTGCTCTCCACTTCTCTTTCTCTTTGAGCATTTGGGAGTGTTCAAAAGCTTTGTCTGCTATGTCATTGATGCTTTCTTCTGCCTGCTCCATTCTGTTACTGAGGGATTCTACTGTATATCTCATATCTTGAAGGGCTGTAAATTATTTTCTCAATATTTCAAAATCTTTGGTGATTTTGCCTTTGAATTCTTTAAAGTTTTGAGACAACTTTTGAATTATTCCTAGAATTTGTAATTCTAACGTTACTTCCATTCTGTTAATTTTATTTGCCATCCAAATTTTAAACTTGATTTCTGACATCTCAGCCATTTGTTTACAAATGGGATCTTCTGCTGTGTCTGCTTTGTCATTCCTTGGGGGAGTTGATCTACTCTGATTAGTCATCTTGCCAGAGTTTTTCCACTGATTCTGCCCCGTGATTGTTTTTTATCATTTAGCTAGATGAGTGGGTAAGGTGAAATTGGATTGGGGGCTCCTGGAGTTGTGACTAACCAGCTCTTTGCCAAATAGCTGGGAATGGTGACTACAGCTTTTCCCCTACAGCTTTGCAAAGGATTTGACCAGTACTACAGCCTGAGACTCTGGGGACCTGCTTGGTGTGGTGCAGCTAGATGGTGTCCTGTATTCAGCTGTTCTCTTTCCAATTCTAGTGAATCAGTGACTCTGGGTTGAAGTTGCAGCTGAAATTTGCTTCCTTGGAGTTTCAGCTTGCCTCAGCAGAGGTGGCATGCAGTTACTGTATATACTCAAGTATAAGCTGAAATTTTGTGCTGAAAATCTGTGCCGGAAAAACCCGAACTCGGCTTATACTCGGGTCATACAGGTTATTTGATTCAGTGCCGCACACCTAATCAAATGCACGTAGTCTCCAGTTGTATTCTGCCGTCTGCTTGAGGGGGTGGTGCTTCAGCTCCGTCCACAAGTCGTGGCTGAGCTGAAGAGGTAGGCGGCTGAACTGAACTGTATTCCACTGAACTATTTAACCCACAATATTTAATGGCACATTTAATTAAGTGAAAA
>CAUYPK010118230.1:0-27049 GCA_963574355.1 Loris lydekkerianus
TGGTGGTCTGAGAAGATACAAGAAATAGTTTCTATTCCTTTAAATTTACTGAGGTTAGACTTGTGACCTAAGATGTGATCAATTTTGGAGTATGTTCCGTGGCTGATGAGAAGTATGTGTATTCAGATTTGTTGGGATAAAATGTTCTGTAGATGTCTGTTAAATCCAAATGTTCAATGGATAAGTTTAAATCTAAAATTTTTTTGCCTAGCTTCTTACTGGAGGATCTATCCAACACTGCCAAAGGGTGTTAAAGTCTCCAACTATTATGGAAGTGGAAGAAATCAAGTTGCTCATGTCTGTTAGAGTTTCTCTTATAAACTGAGGCGCATTCTGGTTGGGTGCATAAATATTAATAATTGAAATCTCATCATATTGAGTATTACCTTTAACAAATATGAAGTGACCATACTTATCCTTTCTGGACTGCTACTGGTCAGTGCTGATTCTGCAGCATGGGAATAAGGATAGGACAGTCAGCTGAGAGGGAACCATACAGGAACGGTGGTGCCTCGAGGCACAGACCGGCAGTGGCAACAATAGGGCTCACCCCTGGGTATTCCGGAGTCACACCCCCTGTCTCTCTGGCCAACCAGAGGAGGCCGGGCATCTTCTCTGGTGGAAGCCACTGGCGGAACAGATCTGGGATGGAAACGCAGGCCCTGAGAGTAAAGGGTTTGCCTGAGGCAGTACCTGCCTGGGTGGAGTGTGGGGACTAGTATATGCATGCGTAGAGATGGCAACTCCCAGGGCGGGGCTGACCCAGAGGACTGCTTTACTGAGCCTAAGATGCACCCAGCCCTGAGGGGATCAGTATCTGAGACAAAGGAGGGCAGGCAAAGACTGGAACTGACAGCTAACCATTAGGCCCCAATACAAACTGCAGCCAAGACCGGGCAGCAGCACAGATCAGGCCTGAATCACAGGTTCTGTGAACTCAAACAGCATCTGTTCTGCAGGGGAATATAGCTGGGACAGAAACAAATTCTCCAAAGTTATTCAGTTCTGTCAGCAACATCAATCAGGGGCGGGGCTGGAACTGAGTGAACTGCCCCAGCCTCCATTAAGCACGAGGTTGTCAGGCCTCATCTCCCCCTGCCGGATAATGGCAGAGAGCAGCAGCCTGGCTGAGGAGACATAGATCTCCCTATGATTCAGGCAGGTACAACCCCCTGGAGTATCTGCTCATTGGAGGCAACTGGGTCACAGCCCTGCAGGGTTATCAGTGACTGGGTGCGACAGGGGTGCAAGATGGGGAAGGCGGCATCAACCTTCCCAGACTAATCTATTTGCTGGGCGGGTCCTCTTGACCTCACAGAACACGGGAGCAAGTCATATTTTAGTTGTCAGCAGATCCCTGCGATCTAGTTGCCAGACACCTTTTGAACTCTCCCACCTGAGACAGGTGCTGATTGAGACAATTGATTTGGACCTCTTGAACTGGGCCAATCTCCTGAGGACTATCCAAGTGGTACCCTGCATGTGTGGTTGTGCAAAGGTTTGATTTTCCTTTTTCAATTATTGCCCATGGGGGGACTTAATTGCTGGTATTTCTCCACAGCTGAGACTTCAACCCAGAGTAACTGATTCACTAGGGTAAAACAGAGACCAGCTGAAAACAAGACAGAGCCACTTAGCCCCACCACACCAAGCAGGTCCCCAGTTTCTCAGGCCGTAGCACTGTATGGGTCCTTGACAAAGCTCCAGGGGAAAAGGTACAGACATCAGTCCCAGCTTTTGGACAAAGAGCTGGTTAATCACTACTCCTGGAGCCCCCAACCCAACTTTCCTTTATCTGCTCATCTAGTCAAATAGTGTGAAGTAATCATAGGGCAGAATTAGTGGAAAAACTCCGGTAACATAAATAAGCAGAGTAGATCAACCCCCACCTCACCCCCAAGGAAAAATATGGCAGACACAAGTGAAGATCCCATTCATAAACAGATGGCCAAGATGTCAGAAATAGAATTCAGAATTTGAATTGCAAACAAGTTTAAGAGAATAGAGGAAAAGTTGGAATTAGAAATTCCAGGAGCATTTCAAAAGTTGTCTCAAGAATTCAACAAATTTAAAAACAAAATCACCAAAGATTTTGACACACTGAGACAAGAATTTGCAGCCCTCAAAGATCTGAAAAATACAGTAGAATCCCTCAGTAACAGAGTGGAACAAGCAGAAGAAAGGACTTCTGACATTGAAGCAAAGCTTTTAAATGCTCCCAAACTCTCAAAGAGGAAGAGAAATGGAGAGCAAAAACGGATCATTCTCTCAGAGAGCTCTGGGATAATTCGAAGAAGGCCAATATTTGAATAATTGGAATTCCTGAAAATGATGACGTTGCCTCGCTGGGCACAGAGGCCCTTCTGCATGAAATTATGAAAGAGAATTTTCCAGACATGCCTAGAGATTCTGAAATTCAGATAGCAGAAGCTTCAGAACCCCAACACGACTCAACCCCAATAAGACATCCCCTAGACATATCATAATTAACTTCATTAAAGTTAATATGAAGGAGAAAATTCTGAAAGCAGCCAGACGTAAGAAAACCATAACCTACAAGGGGAAGAATATTAGAATGACTGCAGATCTTTCTGCTGAAACCTTTCAAGCTAGAAGAGGATGATCATCAACTTTTATCTCCTAAAACAAAATAACTTTCAATCCAGGATCCTGTATCCATCTAAACTGAGTTTCATTTATGATGGAGAAATTAAATACTTTAATGACATTCACATGTTGAAGAAATTTGCCATAACTAAAGCAGCTCTCTAGGATATTCTCAGCCCTATCCTCCATAGTGACCAGCGCAATCCTCCACCACAAAAGTAAACTCACTCAGAAACTTTTGATCAAACTTCAACTTCCACAGTGGTGAAAGGATTAAAAATGTCCACTGGACTTCGAAAAACTCAATACCCAAAATTCAACTAAGCTTATCAATAGTCTCCATTAATGTAAATGGCTTAAATTGTCCTCTAAAGAGGCACAGGTTGGCTGACTAGATACAAAAATTCAGGCCAAATATCTGCTGCATACAAGAATCTCACCTTACCTTAAAAGATAAATATAGACTCAGGGTGAAAGGATGGTCATCTATATTTCAGGCAAATGTAAATCAGAAAAAAAGAAGGTGTTACCATTCTATTTCCAGATGTAATAGGCTTTATCTTTAAAAAGAAAAAAGTCAGAATTAATTCGAGATCATCTTTTATAACCATAGCCCTATTACTATCAGGTGAACTTCATAATTCTATAATCGGAGAATAAGTCCTGAGCCCATGAAAATTTAAATCTTAATATAAAGAAATTAAAGAGAAAAGACAAAAAAAAAAAAAAAGTAAACATATGACAAGGAATAGCAGAGGTGCAAAAATTAGGGAGAAAATACTCAAATTTATTTAATTATCTGCTATATAGCTCCACACAGGAGTAGTTCTTGGTTATAAAGGCATTAAAAAAGAAATAGAACTCAGAACACAGGTTCCTACCTCTCAATTTTAAGGACAAAGCAGGGCCAAGTTCAACTATATAAAAACTTGCAGAATTAACCTGAGTAGATAAAAAATGGTTTTCTGCTTGATGGAACAAACATAATGAAAAAACAATAGCTAAAATTTTAAGGATAAAAAAACAGGATCCTCTATTCATAACAGGCAAAAACTAGAACCCCAAAATGCCCATCAACAGCAGGATAAGCAGGGTGGTGCCTGTGACTCAGTGGGTAGGGCACCAGCCCCATATACTGAGGGTGGCAGGTTCGAACCCAGCCTCAGACAAACTGCATCAAAAGAATAGCCGGGTGCTGTGGTAGGCGCCTGTAGTCCGTAGTCCCAGCTACTCAGAAGGCTCAAACAAGAGAATCGTTTAAGCCCAGGAGTTGGAGGTTGCTGTGAGCTGTGACACCATGGCACTATACCAAGGGCGATAAAGTGAGACTGTCTCTAAAAAAAAATAATAACAGCAGGATAAGCATATTGTGATATATTCAAACATGGGTGTACTCAATGGGGATTGGAAAATTTTATGTAAAGACCTAGACAATAAATATTTTAGGCTTTGTTTGCCATACAGTCGCTGTTGAAAACTACTCAACTCTGCTCTTACAGAGCAGAAGAAACTATACACTTCATTATAAGACGATGAAATTTGGATTTCATGTAATTTTCAAGTGTCATGAATATTATTCTTTTTTGTTTTAACCACTTAAAAATGTAAAAACACCAGAAATGGTGGCTCATACCTTCTAGAGGCACTTCTAGAGGCCAAAGTGGAGGATTGCTTGAGGCCAGGAGTTTGGGACTAGCCTGGGCAACATAGCAAGATCCCATCTCTACCAAAAAATTAACCAGGTGTGATGGCCCACACCTATAATCCTACCTACTCAGGAGGCTGAGGCAGGATGATTACTTAAGCCAAGGAGTGCAAGGTCACAGTGTGCTATAATGGCACTCCTACAGTCCAGGCTAGGTAACAGAATTATGCCTCTTAAAAAATTTATCAATAAAAATATAAAAACCAGCTCACACCTGTGGCTCAAGTGGCTAAGGTGCCAGCCACATACACCTGAGCTGACAGGTTCGAATCCAGCCTGGGCCCACCAAATAACAATGACAGCTGCAACCAAAAACATAGCCGGGCGTTGTGGCAGGCACTTGTAGTCCCAGCTACTTGGGAGGTGAAGGCAGGAGAATCGCTTGAGCCCAGGAGTTAGAGGTTGCTGTGAGCTGTGATGCCACGACACTCTACCCAGGGCAACAGCTTGAGGCTCTGTCTCAAAAAAAAAAATAAATAAATAAATAAATAAAAATAAAAAATAAAAAATAAATATATATATACCATTTTTAGTACACTGGCTGTACAAAAACAAGTAGGGGCCAGATTTACCCTGCAGTTTAAAGTTTGCAGACACCTCCTCTGTAGCAATGAGAATGAATGACTTACAGTTATGTGCAATAATACTGACTCATAAACATAATGCTATTATGTTTAATAATGAAAGTGGAGACAGTCTCTCTTTGTCACCCTCTGTAGATAGTTCTTCTGTATATAACCAAGAACTACTCTTGTGTGAAGCTATGTAGCAGATAATTAAATAAATTTGAATATTTCTCTGACTGAAAGAAGCCAGACATAAAAGAATATTGTAAGATTCCATTAATATAAAGTTTACAAGTAGGAAAACTATTGTATTAGAAGTTAGAAAGTGGGCCAGGCACAGTGGCTCACACCTGTAATCCTAGCCCTCTAAAAGCCAAGGCAAGAGGACTAATTGAGCTCAGGAATTCAAGACTAGCCTAAGCAAGACTAAATAAGAACCTGTCCCTACAAAAAATAGAATAATCAGGCAGGCATTTTGGCAGGAGCCTATAGTCCCAGCTACTCGGGAGGCTGAGGCAGGAGGATCCTTGAGCCCAGGAGTTAGAGGTTGCTGTGAGCTAAACTGATACCACAGCACTCCAGTCTGGGCAAAAGAGTGAGACTCTGTCTCAAAAAAAAGTAAGAAAAAAAAAAGTAGTTAGAAAGTGATTCTGTGGGGGGCTGGGGCCCCAGTGACTAGAAGAGAACATGAGGTCGGGCTCTAGAGCACTGATAGTGTTTGGTTTCTCCATCTGGTTACAAGGGTACATTATTCAGTTTGTGAGGATTCACAAAGGGGATTTGTAAGATTTGTCTGCCTTTCTATGTGTATATTACCTCAATAAGTTTTTGTGTTTTTTTGGTAGAGACAGAGTCTCACTTTATCACCCTTGGTAGAGTACCCTCGCATCACGGCTCACAGCAACCTCCAACTCCTGGGCTTAAGTGATTCTCTTGCCTCAGCCTTCCAGTAGCTGGGACTACAGATGCCCGCCACAACACCCAGCTATTTTTTTGTTGCAGTTTGGCTGGGGCCAGGTTTGAACTCACTACCCTCGGTATATGGGGCTGGCGCCCTACCCACTGAGCCATAGGCACCGCCCATATATATATATATATTTTTTTTTTAATTAAACTCAGATAGAAAGCTCCCTAAGGCTCGGCACCTGTGGCTCAAGCTGCTAAAGCGCCAGCTACATACAACTGAGCTGGAGGGTTCAAATCCAGCCTGGGCCCACCAAACAACAATCATGGAAAAATAGCCTGGCCTTGTGGCAGGCACCTGTAGTCCCACCTTCTTAGGAGGCAGAGGCAGAAGAATCACTTGACCCCAGGAACTGGAGGTTGCTGTGAGCTGTGATGCAACAGCACTCTACCCAGGGTGACAGCTTGAAGCTCTGTCTCAAAAAAAAAAAGAAAGAAAGAAAGAAAGAAAGAAAGCAAGCAAGCAAGCAAGAAAGAAAGCTACCTACCTAGAAAGCTGGAAAATTACGCTGGGCACAGTGGCTCATGCCTGTAATCTTAACATTCTGGGAGGTGGGTGGACTGCCTGAGCTCACAGGTTTGAGACCAGCCTGAGCAAGAGTGAGACCGTGTCTCTACAATAACCAAGCATTATGGTGGGTGCCTATAGTCTCAGCTATTTGGGAGGCTGAGGCAAGAGAATCACTTGAGCCTAAGAGTTGGAGATTGCTGTGAGCGATGATGCCACCGCACGCTACAGAGGGTGACAAAGAGAGACTCTGTTTCCAAAAAACAAAAAACAAACAAAAAAAACCCCAGAAAGGACATATAGACCTACTAACTTTTGGGACAGAAAATTAAAGAGAATCTAAGTAAAAGAAAATTAGATACATGAGGTCTGACAGTTAAGTTCATGAACTTGCCACCATGCACTTATGTTGGGAACACTGTACAAACAACTCATTAAGGTTTCATAATCTTGTTATATCAGTGTTTCCAAGTTGTGTTCATGTCAACATGTAGCAATGTCTTGCTAAGTGGTATTCATTATTGTTGTTGAGTGTTTCTGATACCATTGCAAGAATGCTGAAATTTGAATTACAGCACAGAACATTAAATTTCTTGTTAAATGTGTCAAGCATGGAAGTGAAATCAGAGACATGTTAGTCCAAGTCCATGCCAATAATGCCATGAAGAAAACAGTAGCATATAAATAAATTGAACATTTTTTCTGAGAGGAGAAAAAGCATCTGATGAAGAGAGGTCAGGATGGCCAGTAATGAGCAAAACTGAGGAAAACATTGCAAAAATCTGTCAAACTGTGCGTCACAATCTGTGAGAAGTGGGCGGTGCCTGTGGCTCAAAGGAGTAGGGCACCAGCCCCATATGCTGCAGGAAGCAGGTTCAAACCCAGCCCTGGCCAAAAACTGAAATAAAAAAAATCTGTGAGAAGCATAGCAGGCTAAGGAAACACTGATGGAAAAACAGAACAATCTTAACTAAAATCTTAGTATGAGAAAGGAATGTGCAAAAATGGTCCTGAAGGAGGTCACCAATGAACAAAAGCAAAGGAGAGTCAAAGTTTGCCAAGACCTTTTGGAGAGGCAAGATGATGTTTTGGGCCATGTTATCACTGGTGACAAAACATGGGTGTACCAATATGACCCTGAAACAAAGTATCAAGGCAAACAATGGAACTCAGTCAATTCTCCACAACCAAAATGTTTTGTCAGTCCAAATCAAGAGCTGAAATGATATTGCTAACCTTTTTTGATATCACAGGGATTGTTCATTATGAATCTGTACCAACTATACAAACAACCAAGTTATTCTTTTTTTAATTTCAGGATGTGAGGGTACAAACAACTAGGTTACAATGTTTGCATTTTTTAGGCAGAGTCCCTTTTATGGTTGTGTCCCACACTCAAGAGGTATGCCATATACCCTTACGTTGTGCCCATTAAGTGGGAGCAGACCAATCCCCCGTCCTCTTCCCCTCTACACCTCTTGTAGCCCCTCCCCCTACATCTCTGATGTGGATGTGTATTAGACTGTCTACTGGCTTTGTATTAGTATTGAATACATTGGATACTTGCTCTTCCATTCTTATGATACTTTACTAAGAATGTGCTTCAACTCCATCCAAGTTAACACAAAAGATGCAAAGTCTCCACCTTTCTTATGGCTGAATACATATACCATAGTTTGCTAATCCATTCCTGGGTAGGTGGACATTTAGGTTTGTTTCCACATCTTGGTGATCCTTACAATAAAATGATTTTTTTCTTCTGGGTAGATGCCTACTACCACGTTTACTATTTAGAAGTGCTGAAAAGGTTGCATGAAAAAGTTAGATGAAAATGACCCAAACTTTTCACCAACAACTCATGCCTTGTACATCACCAGATCACACGGCACTGTGAGGGAGTCTTTGGGCAGTAAATAAATCACTGTATTGGAACGCCCCTTCCCCAACCCATTCACCTGATCTGGCCTCCTGTAACTCTTTATTTTGAAGGGAATATTGAAGAGATCTGTATGACATTTGGAACATTAAGACTAATATAATTACTCTGATGGCCATTCCAGAAAAATAGAGTTCCAAAATTACTTTTGAGGGGTGGAGTAAGTGCTGGGGTTGGTGCACAGCTTAAGGACAGTACTTCAAAGGTGACCATAGGGATATTCAGCAACGAGGTATGTAGCACTTTTTCTGGGAAGAGTTTGTGTGGCCAAGTGTAGTTGCTCACACCTGTAATCCTAGCACTTGGGAGGCCAAGGCGGGTGGACTGCCTGAACAAGAGAACCCATGTCTACTAAAAACAGAAAAACTAGCTGACATTGTGGTAGGTGCCTGTAGTCCCAGCTACTGAGGATTGCTTAAGTCCAAGAGTTTGAGATTGCTGTGAGCTATGATGCCACCCACTCTACCCAGGGTGAAAGAGTGGGACTTGGTCTCAAAAAAAAGTTTGTGAACTTTTAATAGTCAGACTTCATATATGTATCAGAGTGGGATTTTTAATGTGGTATTCTCTACAGAAAGGAAGTCACTTTACATCTCTAAATCAAAAGATTTATTATATACAACTAAGCAAATATGGATAACAAAATATAATACATTGGGAAATCCTAATCCAAACATCAAATTTACATAAAATCCATGTTAATATTTAAAATCTATTGGTTTTCAGGTGGGTGCGATGGCTCACACCTATAATCCTAGCACTCTAGGAGGCTAAGGCAGAAAGATCCATGAGCTCAGGAGCTGGAGACCAGCCTGAGCAAGAGTGAGACCCGGTCTCTACTAAAAATAAAAAAATTAGACAGGTGTGTGATGGACACTTGTGGTCCCAGCTCTTGCAGGAGAATCCTTGAACCCAGGAGTTTGAGATTACTGTGAGCTATGATGATGCCATGGCACTCAACCAAGGGTGACAGAGTGAGACTCTGTCTCAAAAAAAAAAAAAAAGAAAGAAAGAAAGAAAACTTAGCCACTTGAATCCTGGGTTCGAAGTTGCTGTGAAGTAGACTAACACTACAGCAAGCTAGCCTAGGTAAGATTCTGTGTCAAAAAAAAGTAATAGGTGTGGCACTGTGGCTCACACCTATAATCCTAGTCATCTGGGAGGCCAAGGCAGGTGGATTACTTGAGCTCATGAGTTCAAGACCAGCCTGAGGAAGAGCAAGAACCCACCTGTACTAAAAAACTATCCAGCCATAGTGGCACACACCTGTGGTCCCAGCTACTTGAGAGGCTGAGGCAAGAGGACTGCTCAAGCCTAGGAGTTTGAGGTTGCTGTGAGCTATGATGCCAAGGCATTCTACCCAGGGCGAGAGTGAGACTCTGTCTCAAAAAAAAAAAAAGAAGAAGAAGAAGGGTGGTGCTTGTAGCTCAGTGAGTAGGGCGCTGGCCCCAGATACCAAGGACGGTGGGTTCAAACCCAGCCCCGACCAAACTGCAACAACAGTAAAAAAGCCGGGTGTTGTGGCAGGCACCTGTGGTCCCAGCTACTGAGGAGGCTGAGGCAAGAGAATCACCTAAGCCCAAGAGCTGGAGGTTGCTGTGAGCTGTGATGCCACAGCACTCTAACAAGGGCAACAAAGTGAGACTCTGTCTCTTAAATAAATAAATAAATAACTTGTTTCTTAAGAAAGTAACATGATCAGGATATACATAATGAAAATCTAAGGATTCATAAATGTAGCTTCTTTCTTAGAAACAGTTCTACAAAAAATTGGGGAAGAGAGCTGTACCACTATCATATCTCATGACAGAGAATAATGTCTAGAATAATATCTTTCAGAGTTAATCTCATACTGGAGTATAAAGACATTAAAAGTTAATCTTAGGGGCTGGGTGCAGTGGCTCATGCCTATAATCCCAGCACTTAGAAGGCCAAGGCAGATAGATTACCTGACCTCACAGGTTTGAGACCAGCCTGAGCCTGAGCAAGATCTCATCTCTAAAATTGCCAGGCATTGTAGCAGGCACCTGTAGTCCCAGCTCCTTGGGAGGTTGAGGCAAGAGAATAGCTTTAGCCCAGGAGTTCAAAGTTGCTATGAGCCATGGCCCTCTACGGACGGTGACAAAGTGAGACTCTATCTCAAAATAAATAAAGTTAATCTTATATACACAATACATATAACATGAACCACACCAGAATTTCTATAGTCACTTCTATTTATTTATTTATGTATGTATGTATGTATGTATGTATGTATGTATTTATTGGGTTGAGCGTCATTGTTTGGCAGGCCCCGGGCTGGATTCGAACCTGCCAGCTCAGGTGTATGTGGCTGGCGCCTTAGCAGTTTGAGCCACAGGCACTGAGCCACTTTTATTTATTTTGAGACAGAGTCTCAAGCTGGTGCCCTGGATAGAGTGCCGTGGTGTCACAGCTCACAGCAACCTCAAACTTTTGGACTTAAGTGATTCTCTTGCCTCAGCCTCCCAAGTAGCTAGGACTACAGGCGCTCACCACAATCCCCAGTTATTTTTTGGTTGTAGTTGTCCTTGTTCTTTGGCAGGCTCAAGCTGGTTTCAAACCCGTCAGCTCCAGTGTCGTGGCTGGCGCCCTAGCTGCGGAACTACAGGCACTGAGCCATCTATAGTCACTTTTAAAGAAAGTAATTAGTTGAAACAAAAATTTTAAAGATGAATCATAATAAAAGTCTAAATTTGTAAGAACTACATTCTAGGGTGGTGCCTGTGGCTCAGTGAGTAGGGCACTGGCCCCATATACCAAGAGTGATGGGTTCAAACCCAGCCCTGGCCAAACTGCAACAAAAAATAGCTGGCAGTTGTGGTCGGCGCCTGTGATCCCAGTTACTTGGAAGGCTGAGGCAAGACAATTGCCTAAACCCAGGAGTTGGAGGTTGCTGTGAGCTGTGATGCCAGAGCACTCTACAGAGGGCAACAAAGTGAGGCTCTGTCTCTCTAAAAGAAAAAAAAAAAACTACCTTCTAAATTAAGAAAAAACCAAATGCATTCTATAACGAGCACAAAAGGTATATATTTTTTCTTGTTTCTGTAGTTTAAAATAAGGATCCACTCCACCATACTGCATTATTTATATCTTCATTATGGCATTTATCTTGAAAGATTCATTAAGACAGGAACTGTGACATTTACCTGGTGTACAGAGCAGGGTACAGCATATTAGGTGCTTAGTATTTGATAGGTAAGCCAAAGACCCTATCCTTAAAATCTCCTCTACTAGCCTCTCCTCCAATGCACGAGGAGATTAAAATGTGAGTTTTGCCCTAAACAAAAAAAAAATTCCTACAGAACACCTCATTACAAGTCATTTGAGTCTATTAAAATACTTTACCGGGTAATGTGCAATTGCTACTTTATCATATGATGTCCAATTTTAAAAAAGTAACATCAGGCAGCGTCTGTGGCTCAAAGCAGTAGGGCGCTAGCTCATACACCTGCCAGCTCAGGTGTATGTGGCTGGCGCCCCAATGCTAGATGTGGCGGGTTCAAACCTAGCCCTGGCCAAAAACTGCAAATAAAAGTAAAAATAAAAATAAAAAAGTAACATCAGTAACTTGCCAATCCTTCAGAGAATCAGAAATACATTTCATGCATTATCACCTAAATTTTCAAAATGCTCAAAGAAATTAGCAAAATTTAGTTACATAAAAACTAGACAACTATAACAAAAGAAATGTTTATGGAGCTTCAAATTTCCTTTAAATTTCTAATATTTAGAAAATAGTATTTCTAGGCTCAGCACTTGTAGCTCAAGTGGCTAAGGCGCCAGCCACATACACCTGAGCTGGCAGGTTCCAATCCAGCCCAGGCCTGCCAAACAATAATGACAACTACAACCAAAAAATAGCCGGGAGTTGTAGGGGGCACCAGTGGTCCCAGCTACTTGGGAGGCTGAGGCAAGAGAATTGCTTAAGCCCAGGAGTTGGAGGTTGCTGTGAGCAGTGATGCCACAGCACTCTACCCAGAGCGACAGCTTGAGACCCTGTCCCAAAGGAAAAAAAAAAAAAGAAAGAAAATAGTATTTCTAAATTCAAAATATCAAGCCAAATATTTAGACATCTTTTGGGACAGGAAACTCTCATTGCTGAATTGCCAACAGTGAAGTATTTTCTGAACTAGAACATTCCAGAGAAAGAACATTTAAACATTTTGTTGCTTCTAGCATAATTTATCAGCTTATTAGCAAGCCCATATTTTACTGCCACCTACAGTAGACAAACAAAATTACTGCTTTTAGTTAAAACAATAATATAGACAGAATGCAAAAGAAACCTAAAAATATGACACAGAAGAATAACTCAAAAGTTATTAGTCTCTTCTATTTGTTTCCTAATATAAACATTTTAAGGTCACATATTTTGCTTCCATTATTTAATACTCAAATTAATTTCTATTTTTTTCTTAGACAAAGTCTCACTTTGTCACCCTCAATAGCATGCTGTAGCATCACAACTCACAGCAACCTCAACCTCTTGAGCTCAAGCGATCCTCTTGCCTTGGCCTCCCAAGTAACTGGGATTATAGGGGTTGGGCTATTTTTAGAGATGCGGTCTCAATCCTGCTCAGGCTGGCCTCCAACTCCTGAGCTCAGGCATTCATCCACCTTGGCCCCCCAGAGTGCTAGGATTACAGGCGTAAGCCACCACACCCAGGTCAATTTCTTAAAAATATATGGTGTCCAAAACATATAAGTAGGCTGGGCATGGTGGCTCCTACCTATAATCCTAGCACTCTTTGAGGCCCTCAAGAGGATCACTTGAGGTCAAGAGTTCAAGACTAGCCCAAGGAAAATGAGACCTGATCTCTATTATAAATAGAAAAATTAGCCAGGTGTTGGGGTAGGTGCCTGTAGTCACAGCTATTCAGGAGACTAAGGCAGGAGAGCTGCTTGATCCCAGGAGTAGGAGGTTGCTATGGGCTAGGCTGATGCCACTGCACTCCAGACTGGGAAACAGAGTAAGAATCTGTCACACACACAAACAACACACACACACACACACACAAACCAAACAAGAAAAACACACACACAAAAACATACATATGAGTGACTTCTCAAATTAACTGTAAAGTATCAAAAAGATACTGCATTTACACATTTTTCTTTACTTGTTAGGAGATTCCAATAACAGGTTAAAAAACATGCAGTAGGCTCAGAGGCCACAGCTCAGCGAATAGGGCCCTGGCCACATACACCCACTGAGGCTGTGGTTTGAGCTCAGCAGGGCCTGCTAAACAACACTGACAACTGCAACAAAAAAAGCTAGGCATTGTGGCAGGCGCCTGTAGTCCCAGCTACTTGGGAGGCTGAGGCAAGAGAATCACTTAAGCCCAAGAATTTGAGGTTGCTGTGAGCTGTGATGCCATAGCACTCTACCGAGGGCAACATAGTGAAACTCTGTCTCAAAAAAAAAAAGTAGTAAAAATCTTTCTATATTATACAATAAACACAAAACCTCTTTCAAAGACAAAAAATGCTCAAATGTTAAAAACCACTCTGGCTTGGCAGAATGTAGCTCAAGTGGCTAAGGCGCCAACCACATACCAGAGGTGGCGGGTTCAAATCTAGCCCAGGCCTGTCAAACAACATGACAACTACAAACAAAAAATGGCTGGGCACTGGGGCGGGTGCCTGTAGTCATAGCTACTTGGCAGGCTGAGGCAAGAGAACTGCTCAAGCCCAAGAGTTTGAGGTTGCTATGAGCTAAGATGCCATGGCACTCTACCCAGGGCAACACAGTGAGACTCTGTCTCAAAAAAACAAAACAAAACAAAACAAAACAAAAACAGAAGAAAAGAATACATACTTAGTATTACAGAAACATTAAAGGTAATTTTTTAAAGAACAAGTTAGTAAAATTCCTCAATAGAACTGAAGAGCAAATATTCCCTATTTCCAGTTTTTAGATATTTATCAAGTAGCAAACCTTTGAACATAATTTTCACATTACACTTTTTTCAAATGTTAAACATTATGAGTTTAAGAACAGATGCTTTTCCTAGCAGTCTGAGAGGCTGAGGCCAGTGGATTGCTTGAGCTCAGGAGTTCAAGACTGGCCTGAGTAAGAGCGAGACCCCCATCTCTACTAAAAATAGAAAAACTAGCCAGTGTTGTGGCAGGTGCTTGCAGTTCCAGCTACTCAAGAGGCTGAAGCAAGAGGATCTTGAGCCCAGGAGTTTGAGGTTGCTGTAAGCTATGACGGCACCACACTCTACCCAGGGTGGACAGACTGAGACTCTGTCTCAAAGTGATTTTTTTAAAAAAAATGAATAGATGGGCTTGGTGCCCATAGCTCATTGAGTAAGGCGCCAGCCACATACACCAAAGCTGATAGGTATGAACCTGGCCCGGGGCCTGCCAAGCAACAATGACAACTGCAACCATAAAACAGCTAGGCATTGTGGCGGGTGCCTGTAGTCCCAGCTACTTGGGAGGTTGAGGCTAGAGACTCGCTTCAGCCCAGAATTGTGTGGTTGGTGTGAGCTGTGATGTTATAGCACTCTACTGAGGGCGACATAGTGAGACTCTGTCTCAAAAAAAAAAAAAAAAAAAAAAAAAGAACAGATATTTGGAACATGATTTAGAAAACTTTTGTTTTGTTCTTAAAAATTTTTTAGAAATAGTGTTTCCTGGGCAGCGCCTGTGGCTCAGTGAGTATGGCACCAGCCCCATATACTGAGGGTGGTGGGTTCAAACCCAGCCCCAGCCAAACTGCAACAAAAAAGCCAGGCATTGTGGCGGGCTCCTGTAGTCCCAGCTACTTGGGAGACTGAGGCAAGAGAATCGCCTAAGCCCAAGAGCTGGAGGTTACTGTGAGCTATGATGCCACAGCACTCTACCGAGGGCAAAAAAATAAGATTCTGTCCCTAAAAAAAAAAAAAAGAAAAAATATAGGGTTTCCTTATGTTGCCATGCTGGAGTGCAGTGATATTCATTGCAATCATAGCACACTGCAGCCTCCAACTCATATGCTCAAGTGATCCTTTCCTCCTACTCTATCCTCCCATGTAGACAGGACTACAGGTGTGCACCATTGTGCCCAGCCATTTTTTCTGAAAATGTTCAGATAGTAAATATTTCAGGCTTTGAAGGCCCCTCAATCTCTGTCACAACTACTCAACTCTGTTATGATAATGGCTAAATTTGCTGCAGACAAGATGTAAATAAATGAACATGTGGCCATGTTACAGTGAAATTACATCAGCCACAGCTTGCTGACCCCTGGTCTAGAGTGTCACATTTTCCAGCTCTCCCCCTACAAAAGCTTTTCTAATTATCTTTTTAATGGGTATCTATCTTCATGTTTAAGCAGCGTCCAATCATTCACTTATTCTACAAAATTTTACTAGGTGCCTACCACTTGCCAAAAATAGTATTAGGCATAAGGAATAAAGAAAATAATAATAAAATCCTGACTGCCTTCTTAATTTTTGCATTCCAATGGGGAAGTCAATAAATAAACAAGCTAATAAATACATAATATAATCTCAGGTAATACTAAGTACTAAGAAAAAGTAAAGCAGGGTAAAAAAAGAATAGGGAAGGAAGGGTGAGTCTCTTAACACAGGTCAGAGAAGAACGCATAGAAAATGGCTTTTAGGTAGAGAATGAATGAATCAACTGAACAATCTGTATGAATATCTAAAGCAGTGGTTTTCAACCTTCCTAATGCCGTGACCCTTTAATACAGTTCCTCATGTTGTGGTGACCCCCAACCATAAAATTAAAAAATAATTAAATAATTAGATAATTTTATGGTAATTTTATGAGATTATGCAAGGACTTGTCAGCTATGGTAAAAGTACTGAATTTTATTCTAAATTTGATGTGAAGTCAGGAACACACAATAGTTGAGAGCAGGACAGTCAGAAGATACATTTGTTAAAAGGATCACTTGTAGTTGTGTGGAAAACAAACCGTAGAGGGCAGAAGTGGAATAGGAAAGCTGCTGCATTTATTTCTAGACTTCTAAAATAGAATCTAAATGTATTTCTAAATTCTAATTACAGAGGAAAAGCAAGATGGATAAATTAACTTTTCGTTAATATAACTGAGTATGGTTCGGCGCCTGTGGCTCAAGTGGCTAAGGCGCCTGCCACATACACCTGAGCTGGCAGGTTCGAATCCAGCCCAGGCCCGCCAAACAACAAGGACGGCTGCAACCAAAAAATAGCCAGGTGTTGTGGCTGGCACCTGTAGTCCCAGCTACTCCGGAGGCTGAGGCAGGAGAATCGCCTGAGCCCAGGAATTGGAAGTTGCTGTGATCTATGATGCTACAGCACTCTACCCAGGGCAACAACTTGAGGCTCTGTCTCAAAAAAAAAAAAAAAATATATATATATATATATATATATGTATATATATATATATATATATATATAACTGATTATGGAATTGTATGAATAGACAATAAAAAGAATTTTCGTCAAAAAATTTTGTTTAATAGAAAATTCGAATGAGGAAATACAAAATTATCACCAACAGAGGGCAGTAGTGAACACAGAATATAGTGTACAAAAGATCCAGCTTCATAGTCAAGATCTTTTTCTTTAATTCTAGGATACCAGAATTAAAGAGCATACCCACAAGGTTAACAATAATATCAATTAATAAAGAGTGGGTAAACTCATACCTACAAAAGTAGAATTACATGGTGAAGGAAAAAGATAAAAATGGTAGTGTTGGCTCAGTGCCTGTAGCTCAAGCGGCTAAGGTGCCAGCCACATACGCTGGCAGGTTACTATACAGCCTGGTCCTGCCAAACAACAATGACAACTACAACCAAAAAATAGCCGGGTGTTGTGGCGTGTGCCTGTAGTCCCAGCTATTTGGGAGGCTGAGGCAACAGAATCGCTTAAACCTAAGAGTTGGAGGTTGCTGTGAGCTGTGACACCAAAGCACTCTACCCAGGGCAACAGCTTAAGGCTCTGTCTCAAAAAAAAGGTAGTGTTTAGAAAGCAAAGTATTTATAAAGGATGTTATCTCCCTAAATAAACCCACCGCTCTCAATTCATTGATTTCACTGCTCAACAGGAGCTACCCAAAAATAAAAACTAGAGCAAATGAATAGCCAGCTTCACTTACCTACATGCAAATGAAAGGTCTTCTCTTTTGTGATTAATAGGCAAAACTAGAAAGAATCAATGTCACAGCCAAGTAAAGAAGACTTCATTCTAAGCAGAAAATAGAGACCAGTACAAATACCAGGAATCAGCACATAACACCTGGGCATACAACACAAAACTCAAAGGGAAAGGCTGCAGCTCAGCGAGCACCTGAATCTAAATCATAGTCTATGAAACACAGTGCCAGGCAGCTGGCAATAAGGAGGCTGTAACATGTGTGTCTAAAGTATTTCCTGCTGACAGGGAATTCCTTCTTTCCTTTCCTCCTATCCCTGTTGTCCCTCTTCATTTTCACTTTCTTCACATACCATGATTTTTTTTTTTTTTTTGACAGTCTCACTTTGTCACCCTTGGTAGAGTGATGTGGCACCATAGCTCATAGCAACCTCCAACTCTTGGGCGCAAAGTGATCCTCTCGCCTCAGTTTTTTCTATTTTTAGTAGAGACAGAGTCTCGATTTTTTGCTCAGGCTGGTCTGGAACTCCTGAGCTCAAGCAATCCATCAGCCTCGGCCTCTCAGAGTGCTAAGATTACAGTTGTGAGCCACCCTGCCGGGCCCATATGGTGATCTTCTATAGACAATTGAAAGGCATGAACTTTGCCGTCATTTGTATGGAAAAATGTACCCCCTGCTTAAGAGGAAGAATAAAGGTTAGCAGAATTAAAGAGGAAAAAGATGGTTTCACTTTTTCTTGCCTCCTCCACCAATATTTCATGTTGGTATCCCTACATTATGATCAAATTGAACTATTCCCCATGTCCTGAACCTGCTCTACATTTTCCTACCCCCACTCCTGCTATTTTCTTAATCTAGAATGCCCTGTACAGCTGCCCCTAATCGCAGTCTGAAATATTCTACCCTTTCTTCATGAGCAGCAAAAATGGCATCGCTAAGAAGCCTGCCAGGAAGAACTAGCACCTCTTTTCTGTCTACAGTTGCTTACCCACAATTCTTTTACAAATACTATAGCATCCTTGCATCCTGCTTATTTGTATACATTCTCTCTTATTGCAGAAGGACATGCTATGCCTGCTCAAAAGTCTTTTTATTTAAAAATCATGTTTAATTCTCTGGGAGGCTGAGGCAGGGGGATTACCTGAGCTCACAGGTTGGAGACCAGCCTGGGCAAGAACGAGACTTCGTCTCTAAAAATAGCTAGGCATCATGGTTGGCGCCTCTGATCCCAGCTACTTGGGAGGCTGAGGCAAGAGAATCACTAGAGCCCAAGAGTTTGAGGTTGCTGTGAGCTATGACGCCAAGGCACTCTACCAAGGGCGACAAAATAAAACTGTATCAAAAAAAAAAAAAAAAAAAAAAACCCTAAAAAATCATATTTCATTGTTATACTTCCATAAGAATTAAAGAGACATTTAACCATCAGTGTTGCTTATAAGGTAAACTGAACCAGACGTCATCCTGAGCCCTAAGGAAAACAAAGGCTTGCCACTAGCTAACTTTAACGATCCCAACTTCCCAGGAAAGCTGGTGACCTATCGCTTTTTAAAAGTCCGGAACCCACAGATCTGCCAAGGAAACCTGATTGTTACCAATTGACAGAGAAGAGAGATGTCTTGAGGTGGGGAAAAAACCAGAGTCTTCACTCATAGTTGTCAGTCAGCCCTACCCAGGAACTGGGTACGCAAATAAAAGTCAATCACCCTTAGCAAAGTGAAAAGAGGCGACGAAGCAAGCTCCCTAGATCTGAAGGAGTGCAGTGAGAAGCCCACGCAGTAGAGATATGAAGAAGAAAGCCTTTTCAGCTGTGTAGGAGGGGAGGCCGAATCTGAAGGCATTTGGGAAGGGGCTGGGCTCCGCGGCGGAGACGACGGAGAAGTACCTTAAGAATCCCCCTCATCTTCGCCAGAAAGGGGCGAAATTCCTCGGGTGGCACCTCTGGATACAGCTGGCTTCGCAGCAGCTCCTCCGTGATGCCCGGGTGCCCGTGGAAAGCATCCTGAGCCAGGCCACTCAGCAGCCCGCTCAGAGGTTTGCAGCCCTCAAGATCACCCGCCATGGTCTGCAAGGGCTCCGCCTCCACAACAGCTGAGCGCTCCCGGGCCACGGAGGCCCAGATGGGCCTAAACAGCCTGGGCAAAGGAGCAACCCGAAACGAGGAAAAGCGAGGTTCCCACAGGGATCTAAATTGGCAGCTTCCAGCTTTGCTCTGCAATACTCATCCCCTTAGGATGCCACCACAAAAACATCCCTTTGGTTCTAATGAGATCACCTTGCTGATTTCCTTCATCATTCCAGAGCCTGCTCAAGAGAAAGATAGTTTGGTGGAGATATCTAGAGATGGGGTTTGTATCCTGTAAGTTTGGCAGTTTAACTTCTGGTTGAATGTATTTCACCTCAGGCATTGTCAACTCATTAACTGAATAGGACCTGTCACTCAAATATAATCTCTACATAATCCTCACCTGTCACCCTTTCTCCAAGAAAATTTAACTGTCTCCTGATAACATGATTTATTTGCTTGGGTTATTAATTGCCCTTATATATACACTTGTTTTTCCAGCCAGATCAGTGGCTCTGATCTAATGCTCCTTTCTTTTTTAAAAAAAAGCTTTATTTTATGTATTTATTTATTTATTTATGTATGTATGTATGTATGTATGAGACAGAGTCTCACTCTGTCGCCCTCAGTAGAGTGCTGTGGTGTCACAGGTCACAGCAACCTCAAACTCTTGGGCTCAAGCAATTCTCAGCCATTCAAGTTGCTGGAACTACAGGCACCAAAAACTACGCCCAGCTATTTTTGTTGTTGTTGTTTTTGCAGTTGTCATTGTTGTTTAGCTGGCCCAGGCTGGGTTTGAACTCGCCAGCCTGGGTGTATGTGGCCAGTGCTGTAACCACTGTCTATAGGCACCAAGCCACAATGCTCCTTTCTATAACAAATATTTTTTAACTCTTTCTTTACTATCCTGAGATAAAATGCATAGATAATATAACTTTCTGCCCATATAATTTCAACAAATCAATATATTATTCAGTCATAAAAAGCAAGTACTGATACATGCTACAACATAGATGAACCTTTAAATCGTGCTAACTGGCTAGGCTCCTGTAGCTCAGCAGCTAGGGTGCCAGCCACATACATCAGAGCTGGCAGGTTGGAATCCAGACCGAACCTGGCAAACAACAATGACAATTACAACAACAACAACAACAACAAAAAAAAAAATAGCCGGGCATTGTGGCAGGCACCTGTAGTCCCAGCTACTTGGGAGGATGAGGCAAGAGAATTGCTTGAGCCCAAGAGTTTGAGGTTGCTGTGAGCTGTGACGCCATAGCACTCTACCTAGGGTGACAGTTTGAGGCTCTGTCTCAAAAAAAAATAAAATAAATAAAATAAAATAAAATAAATAAAATAAATCATGCTAAGTGAAAGAAGCCAAACATAAATGGCCAAATATTGGACAAACCCATTTTTTCTTTTTTGAGACAGAGCCTCAAGCTGTTGCCTTGGGTAGAGTGCTGTGGCATCACAGCTCACAGCAACCTCCAACTCTTGGGCTTAAGTGATTCTCTTGCCTCACCCTCCCAAGTATCTGGGACTACAGGCATATGCCACAATGCCTGGCTATTTTTTAGTTGTAGTTGTCATTGTTGTTTGGCAGGCCCGGTCTGGATTTGAACCCGCCAGCTCTGGTGTATGTGGCTGGCACCTTAGCTGCTTGAGCTATAAGCGCCAAGCCAGACAAACCCATTTATATGAAATGTCCAGGATAAGCAAATTCATAGAGACACAAATTTAATTAATAATTGCCAGGGACTGGAGGATGGGGGAATGGGAAGTGACTGTTAATGAGTACAGGGTTTCTCTTGGGGGTGATAAAAATATTCTGGAAGTTGACCGGTTGTGGTGTCTCTTGCCTCAGCCTCCTGAGTAACTGGGACTATGGGTCCAATCCAAAATGATAGAGGTTTAAAGGTTTAAATGCCAGAGAATCCTAAAGTTTTAGAGAACTGTTTGTCTAGTCTAGTTACTACAACTCGCTTATTTTATGCGAGCCTCTCCTAGATAACATACCCACTGCCAAACCAAGGACTCTCTCTTCTTGTTACCCAAGCCAATCAATAGAGAAGCAGAGGTGAGAACGTCAGTTTCACTTTTGTTGTTGTTTTGAGACAGAGTCTCTCTTGCCATGGCGTCACAGCTTACAGCAACCTCCAACTCTATCACCTCGTGTCAATACTAGACAACCGACCTTAACTTAAAGCAAAGCTTCTACTCATCTAAAATCTCTCCCTTTCGACTCCTTTCCAAAACGAATAAAATTACAAAAATAAATAAATAAATAAATAAAATTCAAGGCTGGGCGTGGTGGCTCACGCCTGTAATCCTAACATTCTGGGAGGCCAAGGCGGGTGGATTGCCTTAGCTCAGACGTTGGAGACCACCCTGAGCCAGAGTGAGACACCCCCACAACCCCACTGCCAATCTCGAAAAAAAAAAAAAAAAAAAAAAATATTCAAGTGTACGCATCCAGGTGCTGGCACCACCTAGCGGACGGGTCCAGCCAGAGTTAATAGAGAGGACCTTGCAGCTGTAGAGGGTGGATTGAGGAGATATGGGTGTCCCCAGAATCCGCCTTTAAAATCACTGTAGTTGTCACTGCTGCAGCACGTGAACGCGCCCCCCATCCCTGCGCGTCCCTTTCTCCAGCGCCCCGGGTTGCCAACCCTGCGAGCCCGGAGGTCCCGTGCTTAGCCACCTGACCCGGCGCGCGACAGGCAGCCCTCTACGTCACACCGGCGCCGCGCCTCCAGGAAGGCCCCTTTCTCCACTTGCGCCTCCTCTCCGCGCCGCTTTCTGGAAGGTTCGTGGAAGCACTGTGGACGCTTACCGTTACTGTGCGGCCTGCCAGAATCCGGGTCCATCCGTCCTCTCCGAGCCCCAGCAGAACCAGCCAAGTTTGCCATGCCTGAGAACGTGGCACCCCGGAGCGGAGCTCCGACTGGTGCTCCCGGTGGCCGCGGAAAGGGCGCCTATCAGGACCGCGACAAGCCAGCCCAGATCCGCTTCAGCAACATTTCTGCGGCCAAAGGTATCACTCCCAGGGACTGTCCCGCGGCACTGCAGGGTCGTGCTCGGCACTTTCATCCTGGTTATGGGGGGGTGGGGGTATGGCTCGTTTCCTGTTCTTCAGGCGATCTCTAGTCCTCCCAGGAGAAGCAGCTCTGTGGAGGGATCGTCTCTGTTTTCTAACCGGTGATTCCCAACGTGGAGTATAGAGGAGGCCTGTGGACCTCCCTTATTCTGGATGTTAGTTTCCCATACTTTTCATTTTGGGTTATGTGTTATTCTCTTTGGAACCGAAAACAGTTCAGTCTGAAACGCTAATGATTGCAAGCAGCGGTTTCTTGGGAGCTGACGCTTAAGAGCTGTCGCTTATCTGCTTATCGGAGTTGGTAGAATGTTTACACAGTATTTTATAATTCCTCTGGGCTTAGCCATTGAGACGAATTCAATAAACTCCACATGTAATTTGGGTGAGGTCCATTGTATTGGGATGCGGGGAACCGGATTTATCTGTCCTGTTTGGGAGTAATTGTGGAAAGCAACATGATGCTTTTTTTGTCGTTTTTGCATGTGCAAACACAAGCAAATCAAGAACCAAATAATTTGTCTTTGTAAAATAGTATTGCACATGACGGAAATCATGAACTGAGTTTTCTCTACGTTGCTTCATGGCTTTGTGATGTTTAATCACTGTACTAAGGATTCCTTACCGCTGAAATTGAGGAAGACGTTTGCTTTTTAGAGTTGTGAGGATTAAGACGAGTTCAGATAGAAAAATAAGGAAGGAAAAGTGAGAACAGAGGTTTAGAGATCTTGCCTGGGCGTTGAGCATAATGCGCATTTGTTGGGTTGGAGAATAAAATATGTGCAGAAGAGGTGTGATTGGGAAAGTAGCTTGGGGCCAGAAGATTAAGGGCCTGGCGTCCTGGAAGGCGTTTGGCTTAATCTCTCCCAGCTACATACCATTTTTCAGTAGAATGAGGTACTAGGTAATTTACAGGGTTGCTGTGAGGATTGAGTGAGAAACTATGTAAAGATACATACATATAGAGTACTCCCTGCAAGTATTTGTGGTCATCAGCCCAAGAGACTGGTAATGTGATGATGCTAAGGTAGGTATGCTGGAGGGAGGGGTGGCCAAAGAAAAGATACTAGTTTCTAATTTGGGCCTAATGAGTTGGAGAGATCACAATGTCAGGTTGGTAGATGTAGGAATCATTTGGAAGTTAAGGAGATGGTAGGCACCTGAAAACCAAGACTGAGTAGACAATTGTCTGGGAGCATAATTGAAATTTAAGTTTATAAGATTAGCTTAAATTTAATGAGATGAAAGGATAAATTCTGGGACCATCTGGATGGCCAAGAGTATATAATATGATTGATTTTTCAACAAACAAGGAAGATAAGAAATCGAAAATTTTACTTTAGTAGCTTTTGAAATGACAACGCATTAAGAATTAAAACAGCAGAGGAAGGTATACATCTAGGAAGGAAAGGCTACCTATTTAGAGATAGGGCCTCCCTATGTTCTTCATGCTGGTGTTGAACACCTGTCCTCAAGCCTTCACCCCACCTCAGCTTCCTAAAGTGCTAGGATTGCAGGGATGAGCCACAATGCCTGGTCAGTTTTTATGTTGGTGTTATCAAAAAGAGCTAATACTACCGTTTGTTGATGAACCCACACACGTGTAGTAGCAGTTTATTTAGTTGTTTTTCCTAATAAGCCCAACCTCAAACTCCTGGGCTCCAGCGATTCTCCTGCCTCGGCCTTCCAAGTAGCTGGGACTACAGGTGCCCTGCCCAGCTATTTTTTTGGTTGCAGCATCATTGTTGTTCGGCAGGCTCAGGCTGGATTCGAACCCGCCAGCACAGGTGTATGTGACTGGTGCCTTAGCCACCTAAGCTATAATGGGTGCCAAGCCACGTTAGTTTTAATACTGTTCAACATGAATCATTTAATACTACTTTGTGCTACATGGTATGTTAAACTTCAGATGCTTCTAAAGTTGTAAGAAGTCTAAATATTTATTTAGATAGTACCTTTCTGGAGTCTTCACATTAATAAACCTAAGCACATTTTTTAAAGTGACTCTATCTTACAGAGTCATGCCCATTCAGGTCCACTAAAATTGCCTTAAAGTGTAATATTGAATAGATAATTAGGCACAGAGGATCAAATTAGATACATTTTTAAATTATGTAAGGTATATTCTCTTACATTCTTTAAGGTAATGTGTTATTTACACACTGGAGGGAAGCATTATGCTAGTTGTGGAGTTGGGCACAGTTCTGTGTGTGTAGTACTTGTTATGTAATAAAAGGGAAATCATCTTTTTTTTTTTTTTTTTTTTTTTTTTTGAGACAGTCTTAACTGTGTTGCCCTGGGTAGAGTGCTATGGTGTCACAGCTCATAGCAACCTCCAACTCTTGGGCCTACACAAATTCTCTTGCCTCAGCCTCCCAAGTAGCTGGGACTACATGCCCACCACAACATCTGGCTACTTTTTTATTGTAGTTGTCATTGTGTTAGCAGGTCCAGGCTGGGTGCGAACCCACCTGCTTCAGTGTATGTGGCCGGTGCTCTAACCACTGAGCACAAGGGTTGATCTGGGAAGATAATCTTTTGTTCCTGAACTTGTTTGTCAAAGAAAAGGGAATCAAATACTGTTTTCACCAATTCCAATTTCTCTTACAAAATTATAAGTAAATTAATGAAATAAAAACATTCTCATGGATAATTAATAAAAATATAACTCATAATCAGAATTTATTCAATATTAGAATAATATTAACTTTAATAATTAAGACTGTAACTTGGAAACAATAGGCTACGTATCCAGAAATGTTTTCTAACATACTGATGATGACCAAGAGCAATGATTTGAGGCTTTTGTTTTGTGTTTCATTGGTTGGTTTTATCAAAGGGTATGTTGCTATAAGTCATTTTCATTGTGGATTGCTCTGTTGTCAGTGTCAGTGTTTGTTTTTGTTTTTTTTTTTACTGGGGGCAGTCTATATACTACATTCGTATTAGTGAACAGGGTCTTTAATCTCAGAGATAATGTTCTGAACAGTAAACAAATGGTGAATCATAAAGAGGTTGCATTCCTAATCTTCAATACTTCAAAATCTGAGATGTTTGAAAACTCTGACATGCTCAAGAGAAATGCTCATTGAAGTATTTCAGATTTCAGCTTCTTTCAGGTTAGGATCCTCATCTGGTATAATGCAAATACGTATTCCAAAATATGAAATTCAAAATACTTCATGTTTAAAGGAAAATTAAGATAAATTCTCAAAATGTGTACTTCCAGGGGGAGAGCACAAATATAGCAACTTTAACCAAAAAGGTGAAGCATCCTACTAAAAGAAGTAAAATAATTACTGTTTATAGTACATTATTAGACACTGAATTTTCTTTAGTGGACACAGTGAACTGTTATATATATATATACACCATATCTTCATAAAGACACAGTGACCATTGGAGAGGAGAAATTATTTAATTTTAGTAAGACTTGATTTTATGTGGTCCCAGCTTTTTAGGTGAGTGAGGTGGGAGGATTGCTTAAGCACAGGAGTTCGAGGCTAGCCTGAGCAATATAATGAGACCCATTTCTTTAAGAATCTTACTTCCTTTTTTAAATTTGCTCTGTTTACAGCGGTTGCTGATGCTATTAGAACAAGCCTTGGACCAAAAGGAATGGATAAAATGGTAAAAAGCTGAATCATAAAATTCTTACACTGCAAGATCTTGATGGGATGCTTAACGTGTGCTTACCCTAAACTGATAACTGATAATTAAGGAGAGTATATTAATAAAAGCATTTATTTATTGTATAGGAAGTCCAAGCATTGTGACCATTTGTCCTGTTGTAGATCTGTGGGGAATAAAACAATATAGAGCATTGTCTGGATAATAAACAGATCATTTTTTCCTCTTGATGTTCTAAAATCTGTCTTTCCCAGTAATGCTTTTCTTTTTGAGGATACTATTAAAACATATTGACTATAAGAATTTTGTTCACCACACTGCATAATACTGTCTTTGGGGGGCATCCATGGTAAAAAAGTATGAGACTAGGAATGATAGAGATTCTTTATGTAGCCTGCCTGCCTTCCCTCCCTCCTTCCTCTTTTTTTTTTTTTTTTTTGAGACAGAGCCTCAAGCTGTTGCCCTAGGTAGAGTGCTGTGACATCACAGCTCACAGCAACCTCCAACTCCTGGGTTTAAGCCATTCTCCCGTCTCCGCCCCCAAAGTAGCTGGGACTACAGGAGGCCACCACAGCGCCTGGCTATTTATTGGTTGCAACCGTCGTTTGGTGGGCCCAGGCTGAATTCGAATCCGCCAGCTCAGGTGTATGTGGCAGGCGCCTTACCCACTTGAGCCACAGGCGCAGAGCCTTTCTTTTCTTCTTTTCTCTTCCCTTTCCTTTCCTTTCCTTTCCTTTTTCCTTTCCTTTTTCCTTTCCTTTCCTTTCCTTTCCTTTCCTTTCCTTTCCTTTCCTTTCCCTTCCCTTTCCCCTTCCCCTCCCCCTCCCCCTCCCCCTTCCCCCTTCCCTTCCCTTCCCTTCCCTT
>CAUYPK010118231.1:0-18962 GCA_963574355.1 Loris lydekkerianus
ACCTCCTAAAACAAAATAACTTTCAACCCAGGATCCTGTACCCAGCTAAACTGAGTTTCATTTATGACGGAGAAATTAAATACTTTAATGACATTCATATGTTAAAGAAATTTGCCATAACTAAACCAGCTCTCCAGGATATTCTCAGACCCATCCTCCACAATGACAAGCACAATGCTCTACCACCAAAGTAAACTCACTCAGAAACTTTTGATCAAACTCAAACTTACACAGTGGTGAAAGGATTAAAAATGCCCACTGGACTTTTGAAAAACATGATACCCAAAATACTACCAGGTTTATCAATACTCTCAATTAATGTGAATGGCTTAATTTGTCCTCTAAAGAGGCACAAGTTGGCTGGCTAGATGCAAAAACTCAGGCCAGATATCTGCTGCATGCAAGAATCTCATTTTACCTTAAAAGATATAGACTCGGGGTGAAGGGATGGTCATTTATAATTCAGGCAAATGGAAAGCAGAAAAAAACAGGTGTTGCAATTTTATTTATAGATACAATAGGCTTTACACCAACAAAAGTCAGGAAAGATAAGGATGGTCACTTCATATTTGTTAAGGGAAACACTCAACATGATGAGATTTCAATTATTAACATTTATGCACCCAACCAGAATTCACCTCAATTTATAAAGAAAGATTCTAACAGACATGAGCAACTTGATTTCCTCCTGCATCATAATAGTCAGAGATTTTAACACCCCTTTGGCAGTGTTGGATAGATCCTCCAATAAGAAACTAAGCAAATAAATTATAGACGTAAATGTAACCATTCTACAATTAGATTTAACAGACATATACACAGAACATTTCAGCCTAACAAAACTGAATACACATTCTTCTCGTCAGACCATGGAACATCTTCCAAAATTGATCACATCATAGGTCTCAAGTCTAATCTCAGGAAATTTAAAAGAATAGAAATAATTCCTTCTATTTTCTTGGACCATCATGGAATAAAAGTTGAACTCAGTAACAACAGGAATCTGCATCCTCATACAAAATCATGAAAACTAAATAACCTCATGCTGACTGATAGCTGGGTCATAGATGAGATTAAGAAGGAAATTACCAAATTTTTGGAACAAAATTATAATGAAGATACGAATTACCAGGAGCTCTGGAATACTGCAAAAGCAGTCCTAAGAGGGAAATTTATAGTGCTGCAAGCCTTCCTCAAAATAAGAGAAAGAGAGGAAGTTAACAACTTAATGGGACATCTCAAGCAACTGGAAAAGGAAGAACATTCCAACCCCAAACACAGCAGAAGAAAAGAAATAACTAAAATTAGAGCAGAATTAAATGAAATTGAAAACAAAAGAATTATACAACAGATCAATCAATCAAAACGTTGGTTTTTGAAAAGGTCGATAAAATAGATAAATTTTTGGCTAACCTAACCAGAAATACAAGAGTAAAATCCCTAATTTCATCAAATAAAAATAAAGGCCAAATAATAACAAAATCCTTAGAAGTTCAAAAAATCCTTAATGAATATTACAAAAAACTCTATTCTCAGAAGTATGAAAATCTGAAGGAAAAAAACCATACTTGAAAGCACTCCACCTTCCTAGATTTAGCTGGAAAGAAGTGGAAATGTTGAACAAACCTATATCAAGTTCTGAAATAGCATCAACTATAATAAATCTTCCTAAAAAGAAAAGCCTGGGATGGGCTTTCACATCAGAATGCTACCAAACCTTTAAAGAGAAACTAGTACCTATATTATGTAACCTTTTCCAAAACATAGAAAAGGAAGAAATACTTCCCAACACATTCTATGAAGCAAATATCATCCTGATCCCCAAACCAGGAAAAGACCCAACAAAAAAAGTATGGACCAATATCTCTAAAACATTCAATAAGGTCCTAGCAAACAGAATATGGCAACACATCAAACAAATTATACATCATGACCAGGTGGGTTTCATCCCAGGGTCCCAAGGATGGTTCAATATACATAAATCTATAAATATAATGCATGACATAAACAAATTGAAAACCAAAGACCATATGATTCTCTCAATTGATGCAGAAAAAGCTTTTGATAATATCCAGCATTTTTTTTTTTTATCAGAATGCTTAAGAAAATAGGTATAGAAGGAATATTTCTTAAACTGATAGAGGCCATCTATAGCAAACCCACAGCCAATTTTGTATCGAATGGAGTTAAATTGAAACCGTTTCCACTCAGATCAAGAACCAGGCAAGGTTTCCCATGTGTCCACTGCTTTTTAACATTTTAGTGGAAGTCTCAGCCATCACAATCAAGCAAGAAAAGGTGATCAAGGGTATCCAAATAGGAAGATAGAGAAGATCAAATTGAGAAGATCAAATAGAGAAGATCAAATTGTCACTCTTTGCAGATGATATGATTGTATATCCGGAAAAGCCCAGGGACTTAACTACAAAACTCCTAGAAATTATCAAGGAATACAGCAGCATCTCAGGATACAAAATCAATACTCACAAATCTGTAGCCTTTATATATAGCAACAATAGTCAAGGTGAAAAAACATTCAAGGACTCTATTCCCTTTAAAATAGTACCAAAGCAGATGAAATATCTGGGAGTGTAACTAACAAAGGACCTGAAAGATCTCTATAAAGAGAACTATGAAACTCTGAGAAAAGAAATAGCTGAAAATGTTAACAAATGGGAAAATATACCATGCTCATGGCTGGAAATAATCAACATCATTAAAATGTCTATACTACCCAAAGCAATCTACATATTTAATGCAATCCCTATCAAAGCACCTCTGTCACACTTTAATGATGGAAAAATTAGTACTTCGTTTTATATGGAAACAAAAAAAAACTTGAATAGCTAAGGCATTACTCAGAAATAAAAACAAATCAGGAAGAATCATGCTACTAGACTTCAGTCTATACTATAAATCTATAGTGATCAAAACAGCATGATACTGGCACAAAAATAGAGAGGTGGATGTGATGTATGGAACAGAATTGAAAACCAAGAGATTAACCCAGACACCTATCATCATTTGATATTTGATCTTTGATAAGCTTATCAAAAATAAAAATTGGGGGAAAGATTTCCTATTTAACAAATGGTGCTGGGTGAATTGGCTGGTGACTTGTAGAAGACTGAAACTGGACCCACACCTTTCACCATTAACAAAAATTGACACTCACTGGTTAAAAGACTTAAACTTAAGACATTAAACTATAAAAATTCTTGGAGAGAGCTCAGGGGAAAGAAACACTTGAAAAAATTGGCCTGGGAGGATACTGTATGAGGAAGACCCCCCAGGCAATTGAAGCAACATCAAAAATATATTACTGGGATCTGATCAGATGAAAACCTTCTGCACTGCCAAGAACACAGTAAGTAAAGCAAGTAGACAGCTCTCAGAATGGGAGAGGATTTTTGCAGGGTATATTTCTGACAAAGGTCTAATAACCAGAATCCACAGATAACTCAAAATTATTAATAAGAAAAGAACAAGTGATCCCATTTCATTGTGGGCAAGAGACATGAACAGAAAGCTTCTCTGAGGAAGACAGCTGCGTGGTCTACAGACACATGAAAAAATGCCCATCATCTTTAATCATCAGAGAAATGCAAACCAAAACCACTCTGAGATATCATCTAACTCCAGTAAGATTAGCCCATATCACAAAATCCCAAGACCAGATATGTTGGCATGGATGTGTAGAAAAAGGAACCCTTCTACACTGCTGGTGGGAATGCAAGCTAGTACGTTCTTTTTGGAAAGAAGTTTGGAGAATACTCAGGGATCTAAATGTACACCTACCATTTGATCCTGCAATTCCTCTTTTAGGTGTATATCCAAAGGACCAAAAATCATTTGGCAACAAAGGTATTCGCACCAGATTGTTAACTGCAGCTCAATTCATAATTGCCAAGTCATGGAAGAAGCCCAAGTGCCCATCAAAACATGAATGGATTAACAAATTATGGTATATGTATACCATGGAATGCTGGAAAATATTCTTCTTAGTAAAGTATCTCAGGAATGGAAAAGTATCCAACGTACTCAGTACTACTATTAAACCAATTTATAATCACTCACACTTTCATATGAAACATGAATCACAAATACAGCCTAGGATGAAGGAGGGAAGGGGTGGGGTTGGGAAGGGAGGGGGTGGTTCGAGGAGGGTTAATGGTGGGACCACACCTATGGAGCATATTGCAAGGGTACAAGTCAAATCTATCAAGTATAGAACACAAATGTCTTAATACTGTGATTAAGTAAATGAGGTAAAAGCTATCTTAATTAGTAGGATGTAAGCACTCCAATTTGTACAAATAATCAAAACATTGAATCCCACAAAGGCATAAATGTATTCATGATCTATGTATATATGACTTAATAAAAAAAAAGAGTACCCCAAACTTTTAAAGCTACAAATCGGATGAGTTAAACAACAGATATTTGTTTTTTCACAGTTCTCAAAGCCAGAAGACTGAAATAAAGGTGTCATCAGCGTTGGTTCCTTCTGAGGGCTGTGATAGAGAATATCTGTCCACTGTTTCTTTCCTAGCTTCTGGTAGCCTTAAGTATTCTGTAGCTTGTAGATGGTGTCCTCTTTGTGTCTTCACATTGTTATTGCTCTACACATCTATCTCTGTTCCAAAATTTTTCCCATTTTATAAAGGTACCACTCATATTGGATTTGGGCTCAGCCTAATAACCTAATCTTAACTAGATCATCAGCAAAGACCCTGTTTTCCAAGAAAGGTCACATTTACAGTTACTAGGGTTTTTAGTTTAACATGTGTTTCTGGTTGTTAAATTAAAACAATTCAACTCATAACAGAAGGGCTCTGCCAAAGTTCACCAATGATGATGCCTCCAAATTGAGGGACCTGAACTAGGAATGAAGATCTGAAATAGGAGCGTGGCTTGCAATGGTGTACCAGAATCCTTGACCACATCTCATTTCAGAGATTTCAGTGTATTTGTTATGCATCAAGTCTGGTGTAGAGGGCAGCTTTCCTTTGTGAGTCCTGTTAGGTAAAGCCTTTGCCATTACATTTAGTCAGGCCTAAAATATTACATGTTGGTGTTTAACCAGAAGCCTGACTCCTCAGCTGTGCCCCTTCTATTTTCAGGCCCCGAGCAAGAAATATAGGCTACCTTATCATTGATTTGAATGAATCAGACTGACTTTGAGGAACTTTGTCAAGATTAGTAATTAATCTGAGGCCACACAATACCATGATTATGATCATGATCACAATTATTCTAAACAGTATGATCAGACTTCCTGGAGGAATGGACATAACCAAAAATTTCAATTGTTACCAAGCCAGGAAAAAAATGACTCATAGCACATTAGGATGTATTTTAGAGATCCAGTAGATTTTTGTAAAAGTGTTTATATGAGGGCGGTGCCTGTGGCTCAAAGGGGTAGGGCTCCCCATATGCTCTAGGTGGTGGGTTCAAACCCAGCCCTGGCCAATAACTGCAAAAAAAAAAAAAAAGTGTTTATATGAATCTTTTATCTTTCCAAAGATATCAGTTTAGGCATAGCACAATTCTGGCCGAAGCTGACCTGAATGTCTTCTAGACCTGGGGAAGTCTCACAATAGTCAGGGCACATACTTAAGGAGTACAATTCCAGAAGGCATACATGGTCCCCTTGGGGAAAAAAAGAGTTTATAATATTACAGCACACTAAGTAGAACATAGATAAATCAGGTTAACAGTGCCTCCTGCTAGAGTTCCTAGTCTAGTCCAAATAGTTTAGTCCTTGGTTTTAGAGGGATTGCCTGAGGCAATTAGTTTCAAAAAGTTAAGTTTATCTATGACATTAGTAGATCATCTTTATTTGTAGAGGATATCCGTAGGTACACGAATCACTGCCAGAGTTTTGAGACAAACTGTGTTGTGGTCCATTATTTTTCTATAGTCCCTTTTGTCAATATGGGGAGATTTCTGGTGAGCATCCAAATGGGTAACAATAGTTTACTGGGAGCCGAACTTATTTTTAACAAGATGTCTCATCCCCATAGAGTGATTTGCTCTATATGCTGGCCTAAGACAGGGAATTAAATAAGCAAGAGACAGATCATTGGGCAAGATCAAATACTTGGAAGAGGTAGAAGAGGTAGAAGGGTATAGAAGGAATCCCTAAGGGTCCACTTTGATAGACTTGGAAAACATAAATGTCTATTTGAAGGGGATGGCTTTTCCCTAACTACCTCTGCCCTGAGGTGGTTCTTTTTGTAAATTTAAATTGGTTACTATGAGGGCACATATGATTAGGTTACATAAATTGTATAAGGTCAAAGTCTGAATTGTAGTTTTGTCCTTCACTGAGGAAGGGCACCATATATCCATGCAATATAACTGTTGGGTGGGAACTTCAACCCTTTCTCCCACCTTGTCCTATTTTTTTGTTTGTATTTGTTTTTGTTTTTGTTTTTTAATTGACACATGCCCTTTATTCAGCTTGTGGTGGGTAGCAAGCTAGCATAGGAAGTTTTTACAGGTGGGAAGTCTGGAAACCTTGTATAGCAATCAGTGGCTCTGACCCAAGCACTAATTACATAAGAATGACATCATATTGCTTAATCATGGTTACTTAACATGGTACCTGCCAGCCTTCAGGCAAAAGAGGCTAATTAATTCATCTTCCCCACACCAATAATACTGCTTTAATAAGTTTGTCCACTGTTCCCAGATAAAATATTTGCATTTTGGCAAGATTTGATTGAAGTGGAATTTCTTTTTTTTTCTTTTTTTTTTTTTGAGACAGAGTCTTAAGCTGTCACCCTGGATAGAGTGGTGTGGCATCATGGCTCACAGCAACCTCCAACTCTTGGACTCAAGCGATCCTCTTGCCTGTTTTTCTATTTTTAGTAGAGATGGGATCTTGCTTTTTGCTCAGGTGGTCTTGAACTCCTGAACTCAAGCAATCCACCTGCATTGGCCTCCCAGAGTGCTAGGATTTCAGGCGTGAGCCACCTTGCGTGGCCTGACTGACATTAAATTTCAATCATAGGTGTTGTATATGTGGCTGCCTATTCTTCCCACATGTAGGGCTTAGCTCGTGCTCTAGGATGGTATACCATGTCCATCTGTCTTGAGAATCAGGCTGAGGTCAGTCACATAATTTTCCCACTGACTTATTAGAACTGGTAGAGGGGTTGATTGGATTCAGAAAGGTAGGACTAGATTGTTAATCTGACATTTGACTCAAGTACACAGACAGTCTCATCTCTGGGCTTGTTAGCCATTTCTAGTGCTCCTCACCCTTGAACTCCACCAACCTTTAGTGTCTTGTACTCATCCCTCTCTTCAAACCTAGTCTCAGGAAAGATTCTTCTACCTGGCCTTATATGGATAATGGAGTTGAAAGCTCTGTCACCTGCCAAAAATATTTCACGCACCAGGGAATTGAGACCTTCCTGGGTTGATTCTTCCTACCTCCTGATATTCCCATTGTAGAGAGGCTTACCCTCCAGAACAATTCTGGGCTCCAACTATATGCACCCCCCCCCCCCATTTCATTCAAACTTTCAGTGCAAGTCTGTCTGTGTCCACGACTCTGTGTCCCCACCCCGACCCAGGGCCTCCTTGGAGCCAGATGCTAGGTCTCCAGCCCCGGCCCACTCAATTGTCTGGATGCGGGCTGCTGGGCCAACTTACTCAGGGTAGGTCTCGTTCAGGTCTCAGGTGCCCAAGCACCTTAGAAGTCACAGTCAGTATTAGTAAAAGTGAGCATCTCAGCAGCAGTCTTAATAGGGGAGTGTTGATCAGATGTCCTCCCAGGAAGAAGTGGAGCCAAAGGAGGAGCCCTGGCTAAGTTCTCCCAAAGTATCACTTTGCCCTATTTTAATTCAATTAAGTTTTTCTCTCATGTGAGAATGTAATTGTTAATCCACTAGTTTCAAACTGGTACTGAGTACATGTTATGCTTGTTTTTTCATTGTTATAATAATTTGCTTGGGAGAATATTCTCCAATCCTGTCCAGGTTGTTAAAAAAGATACAAAATATCCATCTTTTTATGGCGGAATAGTATTCCATGGTATACATATACCACAATTTATTAAGGCATTCATGTGTTGAAAGGGACTTGAATTGTTTCCACATCTTTGTGATTGTGAATTGTGCTGCTATAAACATTTGAGTGAAAATGTCCTTATTGTAAAATGTCATTTTTATTTTGAGGAGATGTCTAGTAATGGGATTACAAGATCAAATGGAAGGTCTACTTTTAGTTCTTTGAGGAAACTCCATACTTCTTTCCATACTATTTTATAGTCCCACCAATAGTGGATGAGTGTTCCCTTCTCTCTGCACCAATGCCAGCATCGTTGCTTTGGCAGCTTGTGATGTGGGCCATTCTCACAGGGGTTAAGTGATATTTCAAAGTGATTTTGTTTGCATTTCTCTGATGATTAGGGACACTGAGCACTTTTTCATATGTTTGTTGGCCATTTGTCCTCATGAGGAAAATTTCTGTTCATGTCTATTGCTCAGTTTTTAATAGGGTTGTTGACTCTTCCCTTGTTTATTTTCTTTGGTTCTTTCTATATTCTGATTATTAGCTCTTTGTCAAATTTGTAACATATAAATATCTTCACCCATCTTGAAATGTGTCTCTTTGCTTTGTTGATTATGTTTTTAGCTGTGCAGAATTTTTTTAACTTGTTCAGTTCCCATTTTTTATTTTAGTTATTGCTGCAATTGCCAGTGGAGTCTTCAAAATAAAAACTTTCCCTAGACTGATAAGATTAAGAGTTTTTCTAACACTTTCATCCAGGATTTTTATAGTTTCATGTCTTAGATTTAAATATTTTATCCATAATGAGTTAATTTTTATAAGTGGTGAGAGATGTGGGTCCAGCTTCAGTTTATTTCATGCGGCTAAGCAGTTCTACTAGCACAATTTATTGAATAGGGATTATTTCCCAAGTGTATGCTTTTATTTATTTGCTTTGCTACAGATCAGATGGACATATAGGGCTGGTTTCATCTCTGTATTCTCTGTTCTGTTCCATAGATCTATGACTCTATTTTTACCAAAACCATGCTGTTTTGATAACTACAGAGTTATGGTATAATCTGAAATCTAGAAAAGTGATGCTACTATTTGGTTATTATTTCACAGAATTGTGTTAGCTACTCCATGTTTTTTCTAGTTCCATATGAAACATAGAACTATTTTCCTTAAGATATTCAAAGTATGACATTAGTATTTTAATGGGAATTGCATTAACTCTGTAGATTGCTTTTGGAAGTATAGACATTTTAACAATGTTGATTCTTCCCAGCCATGGACATGATATGTTCTTCCACCTGTTAATATCCTCTGTTATTGGAGCCCAGGGCACAGAGGCCACCACGGCCTCTGCTTGGGAGAAAGAACTGTTAGGCAAGCTACAGCCCTCTTCGCAGGACCTACTGGGTTCTCTGTATGCCAAGAAGGTCCATACTGAGGAGAAGAAGGTGCCACAGAGAGTGAATGGAGAAGGGGGCAGTGGTGAGAACAGTAGGCACCTTTGCCTCAGAGCACTGGCAGTCCCATGTCTTGGAGCTTCACCACTCTGTCTGGTGACGCATTCCTGTCCTCTTCTCAGAGCAGTTTCTCTTTCTTCGGTGGCACAGTCTTTCCCTCTTCAGCCTGGTCTTCCTTGTCTCAGGCCACGCAAACTGCTGGTCCCCCTATGTTGCTGCACACTTGGCCTCACCATCTCCTGCTGCCACCTGCTGCTTCCTCAGCCAATGCCAAGTCCTGCAGACACAAGGAGAAGCGGGAGAAAGAGAAGAGAAGGCACAGCCTCGGTGGGGTGAGTGAGGCTGGCTGGCCAGCCAGGAGGAGAACAGCAAATTGAAGCAGCTGCCATGAGATAAAATCAAACATAAAGTTAGAGAGACAAAGAAAAAGAGAGAGAGAAAAAGAAATATACAATAATGAATGAGATCAAGAAAGACAAAGGAGAATTAAAGACTTTGCTGAATAATGAGAAAGAGAAGCCAAAAACAAATGTAGAAGGCTTACAAATTAAAAAGGTAAAGAAGAACAAGAAAAAGAAACACAAAGAGAATGAAAAACGAAAGTGTCTGAAAATGTATAACAGATCTATTCAGACTATCTGCTCATATTATTATCTGATATTGAAGATCCAGAAGCCAAAGGCATCCGAAATGATAACATAAAGGATTACATTGAAAGGAATATGGATACCAAGAACTATGCTTCCAAAATTACAGAGAACAGTAAATTTCCATTTGTCTCATTAAAGGAGCCACAAGTTCAGAATAACCTCATATTGACCACCAGCCTAAGGGAGGTGCAAGTTATCCAGGCCTATAGTAATGAACTCTCCCACCTGCCTCCTATGAAAATGGAGAGGTTTGCAGAAGAGTTTGTGAGTCTAGTGTTCAGTGAAAGTGAAAACTCTGCAGCTTTCTACATAATGGGTGTTGTTCATGGGGCACCTACCTATTTACATGACTTTTCAGACAACTTTTCATTTAATTTTCCCAATTCACCACTAAAAATGGAGATATTGGGAAAGAAAGACATAGAGACAACAACTACGTCTAATTTTTATGGCTCAGGTAAAAAGAACATATTCTTGTGGTACTTACAGAGCTGGTACAGTGCGACAAATAACCTTGGTAGGAGCAGTTGATGAACAAGTAGGAGATTACTTCGCTAAGTTCCTCAACATGTTGGAAAATTTACCATTTTTAAAATGTACATTGCAATGGGGGACACTGTCTAGTCTAAAATTAGAGAGAAAAGATAGTGATGGTGATCCCATCATGTGACAGCGTCCAGGAAAACAAATGATCCCTGTGGCTGACATGCCAAAGTCACGTTTCAAAAGGAAAAGAACTACCAATGAAATAAAAAACATTTTAGTACCTACATAGAACCAGTGAGCACCTTTAGATGCTCTTTGAAGACAGAGCCAGCTCTCACACAGATCATATAGGACAGGGTTTTGAATGACAGACTACAGCTGCTATTGGAGCACTGGAGGCTGTGCACTGTGGAGAGTGGCCCTGATCAACTCTGAATAACCAAAGATGTAATTTGTTTTCATGCTGAAGATTTCTTAGAAGTAGTCGAATGAATGTAGTTAGATTTACATGAACCTCCACTGTCCCAGTGAATCCAGTGGGTTGATGATGCAAAACTTAATCAACTGAGGGGGGAAGGCATTTGCTATGCCAGGATTCAGTTGTATGGTAATGACATTTATTTTATTCCAAGGAATGTTGTTCATCAGTTCAAGACAGTTTCAGCTGTATGCAGTTTAGCATGGCACATTCAGCTCAAATTATATGACTCAGAAGAGGACACTTCCCAGAGTACAGCTACTCATGAAACAGGTACATCACCAGATTCCTAATCATCAGTTCTTGGACCTCACACTGACACCACCATTTGTGCTATAAGAAAATCCTCCTTAGATTCATTTTTTTCAGACAAACTTCATTTTAAATATGAATTACAGGTGGTGCCTGTGGCTCAAGTGGCTAGAGCGCCGGCCACATACACTAGACCTGGCGGGTTCGAATCCGGCCTGGGACCTGACAAACAATGATAACTATAACCAAAAAAATAGCCGGGCATTGTGGTGGGCACCTGTAGTCCCAGCTACTTGGTAAGCTGAGGCAAGAGAATTGCTTAAGCCCAGGAGTTGGAGGTTTCTGTGAGCTCTGACATCATAGCACTCTACCCAGGGCTATAGTTTTGAGGCTCTGTCTCAAAAATAATAATAATAATAATAAATATGAATTACAGCAGATTAAACATGAACCTACTGCATCTATAAGAATCAAGGAAGAACCTGTGAATGTTAATATTCCTGAAAAGAGAAGAGCATCGAATAACATGGATAGCAAGAATGTGATAACAAAATTGGATCATGTACAATTTACAGAATTTAAGATTGATATGAATTCTAAATTTGAAAATAATTACAACAGATTGAAGGGAAGAATTGTGCCCTGGGAGTCTCTTCAGTCTAGTTGATTCAAGGCAACATAGTTCAGCACACTCAAATCAAGATAGAAAAGATGATGACATTTTTGTGCTGAATTTGTACATACCATTTAAACTTCTTAAAAAAAAAAAAAAAAAAAAACACTTAATAATATAATAAAGAGGCTGCCGTCTCTGTCTAATGCCAGTGCCGCCTCTAGCTCGCAGAGCTCCAGCCAAAGGAGAAGGGGGGTAAGTAAGGAGGTCTTTATACCATGGCTCATACAAAGCAGATTGCCCACAAATCCACCGGTGGTAAAGCACCCAGGAAGCAACTGGCTACAAAAACTGCTTGCAAGAGTGTGCCCTCTACTGGAGGGGTGAGGAAACCTCATCGCTACAGGCCTGGTACTGTGGCACTACGTGAAAGAAGACGTTATCAGAAGTCCACTGAACTTCTGATTCGCAAACTTCCTTTCCAGCGTCTGGTGTGAGAAATTGCTCAGGACTTTAAGACAGATCTGCGCTTCCGGAGCGCAGCTATTGGTGCTTTGCAGGAGGCAAGTGAGGTCTATCTGGTTAGCCTTTTTGAAGACACCAACCTGTGTGCTATCCATGCCAAACATGTAACAATTATGCCAAAAGACATCCAGCTAGCACACCGCATACTTGGAGAACGTGCTTAAGAGTCCACTATGATGGGAAAACATTTCATTATCCAAAAAAAAAAAAAAAATCTCTTCTTCCTTTTTATTTTAAAAAATTTATGTAAGGTTGGCAGGAATGCCCATACTTTTATTTATGACTTTCAGAAATTAAATATTCTATTTTTATTGATAAGTTTAAAATTCATACTCTTTTATGATAGAAATACTCAACAAATTATGGGAGTTAATCAACCTGATAAAGGACATCTGTGGAAAATGCTAGTAATCATACCTGAAGGTGAAAAACTAAAAGCTTTCCCCACAGGGCCAGTACAATAGAAGGATGTCTGATACCATGATTCCTACTCTACATTGTACTGGATTTTCTAGCCAATTAGGTAAGAAAAGAAATATGAGCATCCAAATTGAAAAGGAAGAAGTAACATTGTCTCTATTCATATGATTCTGTGTATGAAAAAATAGGGCAGCGTCTGTGGCTCAAGGAGTAGGGCGCTGGCCCCATATACCAGGGATGGCCAAAAGTGCAAAAAAAAAAAACCTGAAAATTAAGGAACATTCCATTTACAATAGCATCAAAAAGAATACTTAGTGATAAATTATGTGCAAGGTAAAATGGCTCAGTTGTTGCACAAAAGAATACTTAGCGATAAATTTACCCAAGAAAGCACAAGACAAGTGTGTTGAAAACTATAAAACATCATTTAATGAAATTAAAGAATAAATAAATAGAAAGGCATTCTACTTGCATGGAATGAAAGATTCAGTTGTTAAGATGGTAATACTCTCAAAATTGTTCTACAGATTCAATATAATCCCTATCAAAATCCCAATGGCCTCTTTTTTCTTTTTTTTTTTTTTTGTTGCAGTTTGGCTGGGACCAGGTTCAAACCCACCACCCTCAGTATATGGGGCTGGTGCCCTACAAATTAAGCCACAGGCGCTGCCCAACGTCCTCTTTTTTCTTTGCAGAAATGTAAATGCCATCTTAAAATTCATATGGCGTTACCAAGTACCCTCAATAGCCAAAACAATCCTGCAAAAGAGTAACAAAATTGGAAGTCTCACAGTTCCCAATTCCAAAACTTACTTCAAAACTATAATAATTAGGATAGGCATATAAATTGATGAAATAAAATTGAGAATCCATAAAGAAACCCATACAGCTATGGTCATTCGATTTTCAACAAGATTTCCAATACCATTCAATACGGAAAGAATACTCTTTCAACAAATTGTATGATTCACATTCAAGAGAACAAATTTGGTCTGTTTCTTTATATCATATATAGAAACTAAAGGTGACTCAGAAACTTACCTAAATATTATAGCTAAAAATATAAAATTCTTAAAAGAAAACTAGTGGCAAATTTATGATTTGGAATATGGCAATAGATTCTCAGAAATGACATAAAAGAGCAAGCAACAGAAAATTTATATAAATTGGACTCCATCAAATAGCTACTTATTGAAAACTAAAGAAAACTCTTAGAAAGGGAAAATATATCCCACAGAAAGGGATAAAATCAAATATCTGATTCGAAAATCTGATGTTTGATAAGGGTCTAATATATGGAATATGTAAGGAACTCTTACAACTCAAAAATGAAAACATAAACAACCTCTGTTTTAAAAAGTGGGTAAAAGATTTGAATAGACATTTGCTCAAAGAAGATATACAAATGGCTAAAGCGCAACAAATCAAAATGACAAAGAGATACCATTTCCAAGATAGGTAGGCTATAATAATTTTTTCCAAAAACCTGGAAAATAATATATTTTGAGAATAAAAAGGAATTGAAACTCTCATATTTTGATGGTGGCAAGGTAAAATGGCTCAGTTGTTGCACAAAATAATTTGATGGTTTCTGAATAAGTTAAATATAGAATTGTCATATGACCCACCAATTTCAATCCTAGGTATATACCCAGAATTAAAAACAAGTGTTCAAATACTTTCTCATTAATGTTTATAGGAGTTCTATTTACAATAGTTAAAAGGTGGAAACAATCCAAAAGTTCCCAGAAGATGAAGGAATAAATAAAATGTGGTGTATCTAACATTATTCAGCCATAAGAAATGAAGTTCTTATCTGTGTTACAAAATAGATGAAATTGGACACATTAAGGTAAGTAAAAGAAACCAGATACAAAAGACCACTTAGTGTATGATTCCATTTGTATGAAATATTTAGAATGGGCAAGTCCATATACAAAATGTAAACTAGGGTTTTCCAGGACCCTATGGAAGAGACAAATGAAGTATAACTACTTAATGAATATGGGGTTTCCATTTGGAGCAAAGACAAAATGGAACTAAGTAGTGGTAACTTTTAATCAGCCTTGTGAATGTACTTAGTTCTACTGAATTTTGCACTTTGGTAAAAACAGTAAATTTTATTATCTGTATTTTACCGCAGTAAAAATAAGTTTAAAAGTGATAATTTCCTAATGACAAATTTATATTTTTGTGTCTTTATTGTATGTATTTAAAATGTGCAATCTGATGTTTTGATATACATACACATAGTGATACCTATCATCTCACGTAGTTATCATTTTTATGATAAGAGCACTTAAAATCTACTCTCTTAGTAAAGTTCTAATATGCAATGCAATATTAACTCTAGTTCTCATCCTGTACCTAAAATCTCTAAGTAAATACAATGTACATTCCATTGTTCTTAATAAACAATAGTGAAAGTGTTATTGTGTATAAGTGATTTAGTATGCAAAGTGTTTCCTGAAATATTTGTTAAATACCTCAGATGCTCTGTTAAAAATATTACATTCTCCAGTGGTGCCTGTGGCTCTGTGAGTAGGATGCCAGCTGCATATAACGAGGGTGGTGGGTACAAACCTGGGCCTTGCCAAACTGCAACAAAAAAGTAGCTGGGGGTGGCACCTGTGGCTCAAAGGAGTAGGGGGCCGGCCCCAGATAGCAGAGGTGGAGGGTTCAAACCCAGCCCCAGCCAAAAACTGCAAAAAAAAAAAATAATAAAATAAATAAATAAAAATTAAAAAATAGCCAGGCATTGTGGTGGGTGCCTGTAGTTCCAGCTACTCAGGAGGCTGAGGCAAGAGAATCACCTAACCCCAAGAGCTGGAGGTTGCTGTGAGCTGCGATGCCACAGCACTCTACCGAGGTGACAAAAAGTGAGATTCTGCCTAAAAAAAAAATATATATATATATATATACATATAAAATTTAAAATATATATATATATATATACATTCTCAAATAAGAGAATCTCCCTTTAAGATTCAAATTTCATGACTCTCGTGACCTTTAGAAAGTCCTACAGTATGTAAATAATTCTCCCTTAATTCTGTATGTCCCATGCTGCTTCTATGGTAGAATAATGTACTTTTCTTGTTGCTATCTCATAGTGTTTTACAGAAGAAACCTGTAAATACAGAAATGAGAGAAAACAAAGTGGATTATTTAAACTACATATTATACAAAGTATCATGGACTGGTGATTTTCTGCCGTCTATGAAACAAAAGCAAAATTTCCCATAAATGTAGTTATTTTCTGACCTTTCCTCATTCCATATCATTTTAATAATGTACCAAATGTGAATATCACCTATAACTTTACTTAATGTTTTCTTTTTTCTTAATGTAATGTTTTCTTTTCAATCAATTTATTATTTTTGTACTTGAAGGAAATAAGGGAGTTTCATTTCTTTTTTAAATTTTTAGTAATTTCAGATTGATATTAGGGTACATATGATTAGGTTACTTTTTTTACATTTGTAAGGTAAAGTCTGAGTTGTAGTTGTGTCCTTCACCGAGGGAAATGAGGGAGCTTTAAACAAAGAAATAAAAAAAATCTTAAAAATTAGGTGGTAAACCAGAAGAGAATTGAAAGGTAAAAATGAGGGCCAGATGAAAATACACAAGACCAAATGTAGCAAACATACTTGAAAGTTTATTTTACGTCTAAATACAAGTGGGCTATAACCTAAAGAGATGTCAGTAGCATTAGGGAGGGAGGGATGCAGTTCTATATATGGCAGGCTAACGAGGGGGAATATGGTGAAGTTGGGGTTTCTGAGAAGAAAATGGATTGTAAAAATAATTTATTGTCAAGAGGTGACAGAGTATGTTCTATCTGTCAAGACTGGAAAGTGTTAGAGGGGGTTGTGATGGGATGGTTCTAAGTATTGTTGACTTAATTTAATGAAGGCCTAAAGGAAATTAAAGGAAACCTAATAAGTCAGTTTTAATTATTATTTTGAAAAAAGTCTGCTCGGCGCCTGTGGCTCAAGCAGCTAAGGCGCCAGCCACATGCACCTGAGCTGGCGGGTTCAAATCCAACCTAGGCTCGCCAAACAACAATGATGGCTGCAACCAAAAAATAGCCAGGCATTGTGGCAGGTGCCTGTAGTCCCAGCTACTTGGAAGGCAGAGGCAGGAGAATCGCTTGAGCCCAGGAGTTGGAGGTTGCTGTGAGCTGTGGTGTAATGACACTCTACCCAGGGCGACAGCTTTAGGCTCTGTATAAAAAAAAAAAAAAAAAAAAAAAAAAGAGTTCATGACCAGCCTGAGGAAGAGCGAGACCTCGTCTCTAATAAAAATAGAAAAAAAAAAAAAAAAAAAAAAAAAAAAAAATTAGCCAAATGTTGTGTGTGGCTCCTGTAGTCCCGATTATTTAGGAGGCTAAGCAGAATCACTTGCGCCCAGGAGTTTGAGGTTACTGTGAGCTAGGTTGACACCATGACACTCTAGCCTGGGCATCAGAGTGACACTGTCTCAAAATAAAATCCCTTTGAAATTTTGTTTTAATAATTTCAACTACTATCAGGAATTAGAATAAATCAAAAGTGAATCTAGTTAAATATCTCAGATTTACCTAGATGCAAGTTTATAATTAATATATGAAATATTAATATATAAAGGGGATATACAATGCTTGATGTTAGTTAAAAACAGTTTTTTTAATTTTAACACTAAAGAAATAAATATTGCAAAGTTTAAACATCATACCTGGCTTGCACTGCAATTACGTAAGTTACAAGTGAATGGAATCTGAATTTATTAAATTTAACTATATTTATATTATATTCTCTTTGTGACTGACTCTTCAGAAGGGACACTGAAAGGAGGATACACTTTGCAGATCCTTTGAAATCCACAATGTCTCTTTTGCTAATTGTCTTAAAAACTGCAACTTTATCTGTCTATCCAAAGTAGATTTTATGTGATCTTTCTGATGTGTTACCTTAGGAAAACCTAATGAATGCTGTACAAATGGTGGGATTATTTTGTTAGGCCTTTACAATGCGGCATAGCTGCATAAACAGCTACAGAAAACTCAACAGTCCGTAACAGATATGGCATTAAAATACAAGGAAACAAACAAAAAATAAATGGGACTTCATAAATATCTTTAAAAAATTAGGAGATAAGACCTTCAGGAGGAAATTAGATCATGAGGATGGAGTTCCCATGGAAGGAATTGTTGCCCTTATAAGAAGAGACACAAGGACTTGCTCTCACTCTCTTTCTCTCTGTTCTCCACCATATGAGGACACAAGAAATTGGCAGTTTGCAATTCACAAGAGTCATCTGACCAAAACCTGACCATGCTGGCACTCTGATCTCAGACTTCCAGTATCCAGAATTGTGAGAAATAAAATTGTATTGAATACAAACCACCAAGTCTACAGTATTTGTTATATAAGCACAGACTGACTAAGACAATATCAAAGAAAACATTTCTTAGTCCAAGGTCACAAAGATTTATGTCATTTTCTTCCAATAGCTTATGCATCTATATATGCACATGTATATCCTTATATGCATGATATACATGCATATACATATATATACACATATATGTGAATATATCTGTCCTTAGGAAAATATCACACTGTATTGATTACTATAGTTTTGAAATCAGGGGCTTAAGTTCTTTAACTTTGTTCTACCCTTTCAAGATTGTTTTGATTATATGGGATCCCTTACATTTCTATATGAATTTTAACATTCTCATTTCTGCAAAAATGGAGCTGGAATTTTAAAAGGTATTTCATTAGATGTGCATGCAGATCAGATTTGGGGAGTGTCAACATCTTTACCATGTTAATTATTCTAATTCATTGCCCCAGCCCGCGGGGCTAGTTCAGCAGGGACCTAGGGTATGAAGGGAGAGAGTGGAACAAAGGGAACAAGAGACACAAAGAATGGGGAGCAAGACAGGATTCTGATCAAACTCCCCAAAAACTTTATTTTTTGACAGCTATATAAACACAAGCGGAGGGGGGAGGTGTGCTCAGAGGTATGAGAGGGTGGGGAATTCCAGGAGCAGGTGTGGTAATCCAACGGTC